>JAOPHQ010002915.1:0-47500 GCA_030340625.1 Merluccius polli
GCTCCTGAGAAACCGTATATCGCTATCTCCCTAATCTCCCGCTTTGCCGGGTAGGTTTCAACATATCCATTCCACTTGCAGACAAACTTGGTCAACCTGTATCTACCTCCAGACTTATAATCTCCACAGCGAACTAGCGATGAGTTACGAGATGGTTAGTTAATGAAGCATAGCGCACCAGTTGCACTGTGACACGCTGTTAAATATGATTAATGAGTTCAAGTAAAGGGCAAATGGTAAAAAGCTCATACATAAACGGTAGGTGAATATTTGCCAACGGCTATTTAACAACTCCTTTGTAGATGAAAAAATAAACAGGTAAAAGAGGTTGTTGAAAATATAGAGTGTGTGTGCATTTACTGGTTGGACCAGTATTGCTTCTGTATTTGGGTCTGTAAGACAGCTGGTCTTAAGTCTATAATGTCTGAATGATGTTTCAGTGTTCGGCACAAGCTCCTCAGGCTGCTTTCTTAAATGAAACGAGAGCCCAGCAGCCACGCCTAACACACAGAGGTCAGTGTCTGGCCACAACATACCGTGAGGCTCTGCGGTGACATACTATAACACCTCCCCAACGGGGGAGAAAACAGGTTTTCCCTTTTTGCGTTGCGTTTGTTCAGATGGGGGCAAAAAAAAAAAAAAAAGCGGCGAGACATTTGACTATAGGTTTTGTTCGGTGTGTCATATTTTGACGGCTCACCTGGTCTCTTCTCCTGGGGCCTCCCTGCGGCCTCCCCATTGGTCGATTTTTCCAGGTGCGTGTCCCTGTTCTCCGGGACGGTGCTCCGTCTCCCGCGGCGACCGGGTGAGATCAGAAGGGCTGGCGATGGCTCCGCACCTGATGGATGATGAAGGTCATTTTTTTAAAAGATATTAGCAGAGTTGATATCTCTCAGTGCTCGTCTATATGTAGCCCTGTTTTCACTAATTAAACAACATGTGATTTGGTTTGTTTGTCTGTCTGTCTGTCTGTCTGTCTGTCTGTCTGTCTCTCTCTCTGTCACTCTGTCTCTCTCTCTGTCACTCTCTCTTTCTCTCTCTCTGTCTCTCTCTGTCTCTCTCTCTGTCACTCTGTCACTCTCTCGCTCTCTCTCTCTCTGTCTCTCTCTGTCTCTCTGTCTCTCTCTCTCTCTCTCTCTCTCTCAGTTGCCCTTCTTCTTGCTCGCCCAGGGTACTCACAGTGGACCTGGTAACCCGGGGGGAGCACTCTGACGTTGGGGAGAGAGATCCGTCCCCGGTCGCCGTCGTCAAACTCCACCATGACACTGCCGCCTTTCTCCTCCTCTCCTGGACCCCCTGGAGAATGAAACAATTCAATGTAATTCAATTTCATTAAATTCAAATACTTTATTTGTGATGTGCAGTGAAATGCTGCAGTGTGGGCCCAGACTCCGCACCTAACATACATTACAAGCTCAAGAGTATAAATATATAGGGGGAAATACCGGATATACATTACGTAAAAAGAATTTGTGCAAATAAACTGTCAGCAATTTATAAATAGTCTAGGTGGGCGAGAGTTTCTACACACACCCACACACACACGCACGCACGCACACACACACACACGCACACCCACACACACACACACACACACACACACACACACACACACACACACACACACACACACACTTATCCATAAAAAGAGGTTGAAGTGAGCTGGGAGACTATGTGTGGTTGAGAGGAACCACAATTGAGTGTATGTATGGTGTGTGTGTGTGTGTGTGTATGTATGTGCATGTATGTGCGTGCGCGTGTGCGTGTGCGTCACGTGCAACCCACCTCGTTGCACGTAGCCGGGGTAGAGGCAGCGCGAGCGCTCGCTCCAGTACGCGCACACTCTGGTCCCGGCGGTCAGGATGGCCTCGCTCTGAGGGCGCACGTCCAGCACCTGGCAAGACCCATTCAAATTAAATTAAACCCCGAGCCAACTCAATACACACAGCTGTGCATTTGATATCACACCGCACACACACACACACACACACACTCACGCACACACACACACACACACACACACACTCCAAACCAATCCTGACAAAGCCTGGTGGTTACACTTAATGTTTCCTGCGGTGCATTCTAGCTGCGGTTCAAATACTGGAGAACGGCATATTTTTAAATATGAAACAGGTGTGAAAATGTTGGGTTTTGGAAAAGAAGGGGAAAAAAAAAAAAAAAAAAAAAAAAAAACCCCGACACAGGCAGATACTCACAGCTTCCTGCAGCAGCTGTTCCAGAGAGTAGATCCTGGGCCTATTGCCACGCTCTCCCTCTATGACCACACTGAATCTGCAGCGGATGAAGGGGGAAAGGAGGGACAGGGCGTGAGGGATTGTACACTTTGTTTTGTTATACACTTCGTAATCCGCCGAACGGCGAAGGCCGTCGAGACGCGCAGGAGTCACGCTCTTCGGCTTTTGCGGTTACTCTGCATTTTCTGGATTCCTCGTTCTTCTGCTGTTTGTTCCCCCTAAGCTAACATGAACCCGTTACACGCGATGCGACGCGAGCGGGGCTATGCTATACGCCGCTGCGCTAGGGCTCTGTTATGCTACGCTAGGCTACGCTACATTAAAGATAACCTAAAGTTATAACGCCGTGTGTGTGTGTGTGTGTGTGTGTGGAGGTTCGGGTGGTGGGGGGGGGGGGGGGGCCTCACATGTCGGGCAGGTCCAGCGTGTGGACGCAGGCGGCGTACAGCAGCTCGTCCTCCTTGGAGATCAGGATCTTCAGTCCGTCCACCAGCATCTCTTTGCTCAGCACGCAGTTAGGCAGCGCTGGGGCGAGAGAGAGAGAGAGAGAGAGAGAGAGAGAGAGAGAGAGAGAGAAGATGAAGCGATGAGATCATAGGAGAGTGTGGGTTTGAGTGTGCATGTGTTTTGATATGTGTGTGTGTGTGTGCCTCTGTGCATGTATTCGTGTGTGTGTGTGTGTGTGTGTGTGTGTTTTGATGATGCGCGCCGTCTGTGTTTGCGTTTGTATTTTTCGTCTCACACAACGGCTCTATTATGTCGTAGCGATGGCGTGAAAGTGGGCCCTGTGTGTGTGTGTCTCCTGTTGCCTGTGCACGCATAAGGGTGTCAACTGTTGGTACAGCCGTAAATCCATCAGTAAGATGATGTGCTAACGACGACGATGTGCCAGTACAAGCGAGCGTGCGTGCGTGTGTGTGTGTGTGTGTGTGTGTGTGTGTGTGTGTGTGGGGGGGGGTAAGTGCACTCACCAGGTATTCTAGAGGGCATGTTGGGAGGAAGGAGGTCCTGCTCCTCTTCCTCCTCCTCCTCCTCATCCTCCTCTCCTCCTCTTCCTCCTCTTCATCCTCCTCCTCCTCCTCGCCCTCGGAGAAGCTGCTCTCCTCGTCCAGGTGGAAGCCATCGTCGGCGGCGAAGCTCTCCAGCAGGCGGCTCACGGCGTGCCCCGTGGCCTGCGTCGCCAAGGAAAACAGGATATGACATCATCGCCCCCAAACAGGATGCCGGATACGGCTCTTTCATCGTCTCTCTCTCGCCACATCCACTGGAGCGAGACGCCGCGAAGCAGGAACTTTAGGTGATCAAATCTGAGAAAAGTCCCCCCAGCCCCCCCCCCCCCCCCCCCGCTTCTCCAGCTTGAGTGTCATGGACTAACACAACTTCCAGGAACACACAGGGGACTTTGGTAACACAGGGGGTGACTGTAAATGTTGCTGTGGATTATGCAAACAGATCCTGGCAGACGCTGTATACAAGTTAGGAGGATTTAGCGGCGTCGTACGCTCCCATTGTGTTCGGCCGCACTTGGAAGTGGCTTTGAATGAAAAGCCATCTGCTAAACGGACTAAATTTGGTCATTCAGTGTAATGGATTTGAATCTATCCGTCATTATTTTTATTATTTTTTTGTTTTGTTTTTTTACAGTAGAAGTGCGATAAAGGGGTTACTTTTTTTAAAGGAGATGTTGTTTTGGTCCGTTTACATACGTAAAAATCGACACGCATGTGTTGAGCTGGCTTGGACACACGCACACGCACACACACGCGCACACGCACACACACACACACAAACAACCAATCCAGACCGGTTTTCGCCAGTTTATCTAATGATAAAGAACTCTGAAGACAGCTCACTAAACAGGTTCCTGCATGTCTAGGGCCATGTATTCATACTAACCTAAAGGGATGTGTGTGTGTGTGTGTGTGTGCGTGCGTGTCTGTGTGTGTGTGTGCGTGTCTCTGTGTGTGTTGTTCTATCTCTGTTTTCAAAGGGAGTTTTCCACATTAATTTACTGACAGAAGGTTCATCACCTCAGGGCAGGAAGATTATTCACTTTTTGGTTTTTTGCAGGTGTGTCTTGTGTTACTGCTGTGTTTGTGCGTTCAGGTGCGTTCAGGTCTTTAAATGCACTGCAGCTGTAGAACTACGCTGCTTCCTTGTTAAATGTACACATGTAAGTGTAAAGTGTAAAGATATGAATGACTCGTGTGGGCGTTAAGTGTTTGAGTTTCATGAGGGCATGCCTTTCTACTGATCCCAATATGAGCCCGAGCTTTGTGTGAGTATGTGTGTATAGGTGTGCTTTCCATTCATCCGAACACATTCTGTCCTCGTGTGTGTGTGTGTGTGCATCTATACGTGTGTGTTTGTGTCTGCCTTGATCTGTCTATAGGACTAATACACATTCATTTCTATATGCAAATTCAATTCTACTTCCCTCTTTCGCCGCATGCTTGTGTGAGTCAGAACAAGAGGCAGAGCAAGAGAGAACGATAGAGAGACAAAGAGGCGGAGAGAGAGAGTGCTAGAGAGACATAGAGAGAGACAGAGAGAGAGAGAGAGAGAGTGGGACTAAAGCCTTGCATTGGGGTATGTTTGGGAATATGGTCGTTGTCTTTGTTCTCCTCTGTTTGGTTCATAGCTATGTGTTTTTTGGACATTCCTTTGTGATGAATCCAATACCATGAGACCTCAGGGCAATCCTAACAAACATCTACACCGCTGTTTTGGCAACAACTTCCCACATAAATAACACAGCGGGAACACACACACACACACACACACACATACACACATGCACGTACAAACCACCGAGCTCACATTCAAATATAATGTTTGACAGCAACTGACAATGAAATGTCATTTGACGACACCATATATGGAACGACGATAACCAGTGGCGGACTGGATATGTGAGGTCCGGGGAATTATGGCACCGAGCCCGGCCCCTTCTGCAGCAATTTGAAATGAATTGAATTGATCAATTAATTAATTAATATCGATCAAAACTCAATACACGGACATCTGTGGCCGGTCTGACTCCCGCCATGGGGACCGCTTTTTTCTCCCCCGGGATTATAAGTGATCTACGCCGAAAGGTTTCGCACTGGTTTGGCAAAGCCGGTAGTTATTTTGGACTTCACATGCGGTGTTTATGTTAATTGTTTGTGGGCGAGTTAGCAAGGAAGTAGTGGATGAAATTGCAGATGGCTTCTCCAAATTCCCCGCTTTTTGTCGGCCGGAGTACAAAGAGCCCGCACGTATGCGTTCGACGCGAGTGTCTGTGTTGACGCGAGTGTTTGTTCGGTGCGCGCCTTGATCTGAAAGGTCAGCGCGCCGCGCTCAAACCGCTCATTTACAAAAAAATATACAAAAAAAACCCCCGACACGATACCCTGCGCGTCGTTCGTCTGTTTGATCTTACACAACGCGCCGCATTGTTTGGAGTGGCTTCTACCACGCGGGACACATGACAGGAGACGGGGAGACGGGGACGCGCGATGACATCGTCGCCGCATTTACATAGGGTCTCCTTTCAGATCTCTCACCTGCTTGCTTCTGTTGCGACAGCCCCGGAAAATCTCCTCCCTCTGGCTCCTCATCCACAGGTCTCTCCTCTGAAACAAACGCACCCGCCAGGACGCAGCTGTTAGCCTATACAGCAAAATATGGCGTATCGTGTTTCTTGCAACCTTTTGTGGTGCTTTTTATCCAATGGGTTTAGATACATGTCATTTAGGAGTAGACCAGTGGGGGGGGTTAGGCATCTCTGCTCATGGGTGGGTACAGCTATATACCCTCTTACCTTTCCCAGAATGCCGTGCGCTTCCGAATTCTTGGCTATGGCTTCTTTGTTGAACCGGTGCATATCCGTCACAGCGACCTGGTGGCCCCGGCCGTCACCGTGGCTGCCGTCCAGAGACGAAGCCCCCCAGCTGGGCAGACACTGTCTCTTGAACCCCTGGTGGTCCGGGTGGTCCGTCTCTGCGCTAACAAGGCTCGGTCGACCCGGGGCTCTCCTGGCGTCGGCGCTGGGCATGCTCACGAAACCTAGGGAAGGGAGGTTACAAATAGGCCATAATCACATAACTGATGTAAACTGGAAGAGTTGTTCACATTCATTTCAACTACTACCCAAAGTAATGTGAAACGTGTGATTAAACAATGTTTTTATTCTAACCGGCTGGCTCGGGTCTCTTTCTCTTGGCTTTCTGATTGGCTTGGAGTCTGGGGGAGGACAGCGAAGACGGGCCAATGGCAAACGGTCTCCCCGGCGCCTCCTTAGAGAACGAGGTCACCTTGACGTTTGAAGTCTCCTCTTCGCTGTTGTAGCTGCCCTCGTCGTCCTCCTCTGTTGGGGGAGTCAGAATATCAACACAACGAGTCAGTCGATGAACGAATCAATCAATCAATCCGCGGGGGACAATCAAAATGGCAGCACTTTCGGCTAATGCCCGGGATTCACGTGGTAAGACGTATTGACAGCGAGCCCTCGGTTTCATGGCTAACTAGTGGCTAAAAAAAAAAAAGAGAGAAAACTGGCGATCCCTCGTCGGACGGCCGAACGGAGGCTGCGGCGTTGGCGTTTGTCAGACAGGAGGACACGCCTCGGTAGGAAGCCGTCTTTAATGGTAACGCGGTAATGGATGCCCTGTGTGCCCCTTAATGTAGCCAAGGGGACTGGATGTCAATTGTGCATATACACACACACACACACACACACACACACACACAGAGGCCACCCACACGCAAGCACACACAGACAAACGCACACGCAAGCACATGCGCACACAAAGAAAGACGGATATGGATATGCACACACGCGGCGGCGGCGGCGGCGCGGATCAGTATTGGCAGCTGTGTGTGTCTGGCGGGGTGGGGGGGGGCGGGGTGGGGGGGTGGGTGGTGACGGTGGCAGTGGTGGTGGTGGTAGTGGGGGGTCATGGCGGGTGTTGACACGTCTCTGACACACTTGTCACTTACATGGCGTTCTCGTCAACACTCTCTTCCCTCTCTCTCTCTCTCTCTCTCTCTTACACACATAAACACGCACGCGCGCACACACACTGCCATCAAAGTCGTGTCTGTGGAGCTGACTGGGTCTGTGTGTTACTGGAACTTGCTGACTTTTTAAGTCGCGCCGCTTCTTTGGCTAAGACCGACAGGGGTGTGCATGTGCGTATGTGTGTCTGTGTGTGTGTGTGTGTGTGTGTGTGCTTGTGTGTTCATGCATTTTTTGTGTGTGCCTGCTGGTGTGTGTGTGTTTATGTGTGTGGCGCATGTGTCTGTGTGCTTATATGTGTGCTTATATGTGTGCATATATGTGTGTGTGTGTATATGTGCGTGTGAGTGTGTACACACATGTATGTTTGTGTGTGTGCTTATGTGCCTGCATGCTTATATGTGTGAGTGTATGTGTGTGTGTGTGTGGTGTATGTGTGTGTGGTGTGTGTGTGTGTCTGTGTGTGGTGTGACATTCTAAAGAGGAGCCAGAGTGCAGGCTCATGTTACAGCCAGGGGTTAGAGTGTACAAGGGCGGGGGTGTGTGCGTGTGTGTGTGTGTGTGTGTGTGGTGTGCTGGAGACATAGCTGGTTCTATTTTCAGCTCTTTCTAAAGGAGGGACACACATGTAAATCCACTGGCCATGGATTTGCACTGCTTGTGAACCAGGACAAGCAGCACAAATGCCTTCACATCACATTCATTCTAGCCCCCGTCGGAATGCATTGGGAGCATTCAGTCAAGCCACTCTGTTCATTGTGCTGTCAAGAGCATGTACATGTCTGTGTGTCTGCGTGAAATGATTAAACCCTGCCCTCTGACAACACATCGTTAATGGTTCTTGAATGTACCTCGCGTGGAAAGAGAAACACATGAATGACACCCCTGTGGATTCCCACCGTGCGTTCTCAGCTCGGCGGCTAGGTCTTTGCGAGTCAGCCGCTGCAGATTGGACCCTATACACATCCATATAGCATGTATAAAAGCACAATGGGATAATGCTGTCTTGTTATCCGGTCGTCTTCCCGGGGATCATTATCTCACTATACAGGCCATGTCTCCCAGCGTTCGTTAGGCCTTTAAGGCAGAACTGAAAGGCAAACACCAATTTTGATTTATAGAACTTTGTGACATCGCAAAGATGTGGACCGCCAAATACAGTTTGACTCACTGAATGGCATTAATGGTAAGAGTAATAGATAGATAATGGTAACACATTACGTTAATGTCAAATGTCATGTCATTGTATTAAGTACTTGGATGTTAGAGTTTTTGTATTTTATTTCAATTTTACTACATGGAAATAAAGGGCCAAGCAACTCGCTTTTTGGTAAATATGAGGTTGGCTGTTTCTATGTTACAACTTAAAAGTTTGACAGTGGGAATAGCACTGAATATTTGATTGTGCTGTGCGGTACTCTATAAACTATTTTTGTGTAACCTTGTGTCTGATCCATTCATTCCTCTTTATCTGTCAGGTGTTTTGTGTTGCCTTGATCTCAACCTGATAGGAATTGAAAAGTGGTCTCCTTGATGGCAAACTACCGGAACCTTTGACCCCATCTTCCAAAACCAGGTATGGTGAGCTCAAGGGCACCAAATCATTTAGTGCTGAAGGAACTGTAAAATAAATAGCTTGGAGAGCCTGTTTTAGTTTTTGCCCGGTTACTATTCTATTTGAAATTAATTTCTATTTCTCTGTACACTTTTTACTGTAATTTGATGTTGTGGCCAAAAAAAGGTTTTACCTGCCTTTCCACACACACTGCAAGGTTACAAAAATTGTACCTTTGTCCATCGTTGTAGTAAAAACAAATGGGATTGTATTTTTATTGCATTGTTTGGACGTAGACCAATAATATGCTTGGACCTGTTGTGCAAGATGTTTTGCAGAGATGGTAGAAACACAAAATGCATGCAGAAAGCATTGCATGTAACAGTATTCATAGCTACTAGAATTAGCTTGCGATTTGCTGTTGTATTTTTAAGCATTGCTTCCCTGAGAAACGTGCTAGGAGCTTTACATTGCTGGCTGCGGCTGAACTTCAGTGGACCAATTGATTTAATGTTAAAAAGGCTAGAATACATTTTGTTGGCCTTTCGTGAAGTCTCGTGAATATCGGCTTGTGGTCTGAAGGCCTTGTTAGCTGAACCCTTAAATCCTTTAAACCAGAGACTAAACGATCTTAAGTGGCGATCTCAAAGATTTATACCTATGGCGATGAGCGGTAATTGCAGGTGTGAGAGGGACCTCACGTCAATGGCTTCCCAGAGGTCCCAGTGCCGTCTGTGTGACGTCAGTCAGTTACCAGTCGGCCCCTTTGCCACGCCTTCATAACAACACCAGTACACATGAAAGCAAAAGGAGAATCTGAGACTGTAACTATAACACTTAGTATTTACTGATAAAAATTTAAAAAATCGTTATGTACATCCTCATTTATTGTCTAACATTAGACTAACTTATTTTGCTCAGTAGCTCAGCCTTGTCTGTCTGGACAAAACTACCAACGGCTGGGTAATGGAAAACACGTCACTACCTGTGTTTTGTTTTTTGTGCGGGAAAGTCGCCACCGACACCCAGTTTGTAACATTCATTATACTGCAAATGCAGTATACACAGGTTTTATCAGAGGGCCATAGAGGGCCGATGGTGACTTCACAGACATTTATTTACATGAAAATCTTGGAGATTATTGCTTTACTTTAAGTAATGAAAGTGCTGGGATTCTGGATGGGTGGATGTTTTTACAAGTTTAAACAGTTCATTCCTTGATATTATGAGAAGTGAAGGTTAATGTATGAATACATTAGAAAAATTGAATGGGAATTTCTGTGGTTGTGGGTGAGGGGGGGGGGGGGGGGTGGGCAGCCGGTGGTCACAACCCTCCTTTTTTTTTTCCCTAAAGCCACTATTCCTGAAACAATAAATAACAAAACAATCACAGTGTGGTGGTTGCCTGGATGATTATTCTACTCACTAATTCATTATGTCCACATATTGTGCCAAAACGTTGTTTTTTCCTTGCCTACCCACACACTGCAAGTGTACTAAAATGTGACATCTGAAACTTTCTTAATTAGAAAAAACGAATTTCATTTTGATTTAAAATGCTTTGTGACGTCGCAAAATACGGGACACCCCAAGGGCAAAATACAATTTCTCTCACTGAGAGGAAGAGTGCCATGCAGTTTGTCATGAAACAAGTCATTTCTTATTGTATAGACATTTTTAATGTCATTTGAGCTAGCCCTATAGTGACTTGACATGTACATGATGTACAGTCGTTCTAAGCCATGGAGACTATTTGGGAGAGGCCAGAATAAGATAAAAGGATTAGGTGTGAGTTTTATTATAATTGTAATGCTACAGTGAGTGAACATTTTCATGAATATTAAAAATCCCACTGAAACGTTGCAGCAGCTAAGTACATGGGATAGCCATGTAACCTGTTTACTTTTTCTTTGCCAACGGACCCCAGAGATTAACACGGTTTACCAGTGAAAAATAATACCAACAGAGACTGTTTATTTTCCCATGAAGGGAACGACTGTTTCGTCTTCGGGGCAGGCCTGCGAGCACAAGACGCAATACAATAATACATACCGAGTAATTGGCTCAGCGTTGCTTATTTTGCATGCTGGTTTATTGCGTCACCGCCGGCTGACGGGGCACTTGGTAGAGGGCAGCCGGACTAGTAGGGGTGGTGGAGGGCTCGAGTTAATCAGGGCAAAACGCGGCTGGAACTTATTAGCGCCATTACTTAGCCCTAATGCTAGTGACCTGCGTTAATGCATCTTCGCAGCTGTTTAACCTCGCGCGGTGGGAGCCGCGAGTGACGGGGTGGCGGGAAGATTCCCCAGTAAAGTCAATAAAGAGAGGCATGGGGTTGACTCGTGGCATTGGCAATTAGGGTTTATGGAGTCCCTTTGCCTACAGTGGACACCGATCCATTATTCATATCTAATTGTATTTCTCTGTGCGTATACCGCTGTGCTCGTCGGCCTGTTTTGGGTTGATTTTGATTTTGTTCGTTGTGTTTTTTTGGGGGGGGAGAAATAAGCTTCCCGAACCTCATATTAAAATTGTCATCACCTCAGGGCCCTCCAACAATTAAAGCAGCCTATTTCAACAAGTTCAAATAAAGAGAGACCACATCACATGGCCCCTTATTCTTTATACCGCCGGGTGTCGATGCGATGTCATTACGGTCCAGTTCAAAATCCATCCCTTTGTGACGATCACAAGTCTCGCGTGTGGACAATCCCACATTTTTAAATGGCTTGTAAAGGGAGGGGGGGCATTGCGGACACGCCGTCCGCTGGCATATGACACTCTAGAAATTGGAAACCGTTGTTTCCAACGAGGGCACTCACACCAGCTGCGCCATATGGCAGCTGCGCTATAACGTCCAGCGCTGCTCGAAGCGTTGGCGCGTCCCACCCATTATATTAAAACAAAACGGAACAAGACCTAACATTGAATCTTGATACGCGTGCTGTCCTTGCTATTATATGCAACGCCACCCGACGCGGCGCTCCGTGTCTCGCCTGGTGTGCGACCCGCTTAATGGCTAATCAACCTCACGCCTGGTGGTAAGATTGGGGGCCACCTACAGCCCCCACCTACAGCCCCAGCCCAATGGCAAAATAACTCATAGGAACACAATTGCTTTAATTTTTGAACATATGCTATTTGTTTTATCTGCACAGACGGTTCACAGGAAAGGGTGGCACAAGGATTTTAAGTACAGACGACGTGTATACGGCAGACATTATGTAGACCTCTAAAGGTCAAAATCACCAGCTGGTCCATCCTAGGACAGCTAGGTGTGTGTGTGTGTGACTTGGAAGCACCACTCAACCCAACTGAGAATGAAGTTATCTACAGTGGAGTGATCCATAAGTCAAAGCTCCAGTAGCCTTCTGGCATACCTCAAGTCAACTGTACAGCGTCTCCATCTCCTGCAGCCCATGCATTTAAATAGGATATTTAACCGGACCCGTTCACTGCCTTGCTCTGTACTGCGGTCACTTGTACAACTCACAGGTCTCCTGGGTTTTTCTCATATCACATTTTCATTTATTTATAGGAGAGTAAGTGCATAGCATGTGGCGATGAGTCGAGTGTCTTCTGAGGCGGTCGCAGAACTGGTCACAGAGTCGCCGAAAAATGATGATGTTGATGAAATGAGACAGTGTCTGCTTTGCGACGTCTGTATTAAACATCGGCCCCACAAAGTCCCGTGGTTTGTGGACTTGAAATTCAATTCAAGTATTTAATGACCGGGTGGATTTTACTTGCGGTACATCAGCTCAACAAACAAGATGACATGACACATAAAAGAAAACAAGACGACGTATAACTCGATACAGAGACATGACGCAACAAATGTGACTACATAAGGTGTTGTGAATTGAGTGTCCACATTGTAGTGGTGGTAAAAAAGCTTTCTGATACATGATGTACGCGCAGATATTGACTTCTGGAGGGCAGCGGCCTGAAGAGCTGGTGAGCAGGGTTGTTGCCGTCCAGGAAGATTTTCTTTTCTGTTGAGGCCAAGGTGTGTGTGTGTGTGTGTGTCTGTGTGTGTCGCACCATACTGTAATGGAGGAGGATGTGAGAATGATGGCGTTAAAAAAATGTGTAGGAGATGCTGAAATGGTATGATAACACAAACTGCAGGTAATAATAGTATACCTTTAAAAAAAAAAGTATGAAAGTGTAATGCCAGTAATCTTATTTGTAATGTGTTACGGTGAAGCATGGCTTTCATATAAACTCATTGTGATTCATATTCTCTCGTCACCAGGCGTATTACCTTTTCGTAAAGGCTTAGGATTATGCTTTATGTGCTTGTTTTTTCGTGGACACAGTCTAAAAACAGCAAGAGAGGGAGAATAAGTCAATCTCACACGCGCTGTGGAAACTTGAATGAGCAGGGAAATTACTTGTGACAAATAACTTGTACAAGGGGGCAGGGAGACTGGTACCGGGTTTGTGCTGGCGTCGGGAACCACAGGTTCTGGGCGGACAGCAGAGCCCAGGGTGGGTCTTTTTGTTAGTCGGCTTAGGAGAGCCGGGGCAGCCCATAGACATACAGGCTCTCCGTCTTCTGTTCACAGGTAAGTAATGGCGGCTCTTTGGGCCAAACACATTCGTAAATTCCTTCCTCTGGGGAATTCGTATAATATATTCACCTCGGTCACCTGCAGGTTATTCATTTGAAGAATTTAAATGTTTTTCTCGTCGTAACCTGACGGCTATTTTAGTTATTCTATTAAGAATATCCCCAGGTTTTGTTTTTTTTGCAACTCCTGAAACCCTGTTTTGTTGGCAGTTTTCTTTCTTTTTCTTTCTGATTTGCATAAAAAAGGTCCAACAAATATATAACTAATGTGTATTTGCTAAAATATATCCCATGCAAATATAGATTAGTCTTTTCCAACAAATATGAAATGTAAAATTTCATACCACTGAAGACAAAATAATACCATTTGAATCAATAATGTCATTCTTCTCGGTTTGAGCAGTTCAGCATAACTTAAAATAGGACATCCATTACAAACATGAAGGTATGTCGCCAAAGGCCAGGCTAATAATTGGTTTTAATAACTTAATTAAATGTACTTCCACTGAATAACCATCGTGTCATTTTCAACATTCTCTGAATCATTTGAACTTATCTCTTATTTAACTTAATTTTATTCTCCCAGCAGAAATAATGGATTTAACCAGGAATATTTATAACAAAGAATGACCTTTGAACAAATACTGTTTTGTTGAAAAATGGCTTTCTCTTGAATATTAGTGATTAACTTAGACCTTCAAATATCTACGCCACAACAGCAGCATATATTTCCAAAAATAAACTATACACGGTATACATTTTGTATAAACTTCAGGCCTATATATTGTATTTTTTTTGTATTTTTTTTCAGTCCGCTCAAGTTTACCTCACAGAACAAAACAGACAATATAGCAGTTTTAAAAATAATTGAAATAATACAACGAAAAATAGATGGGACAATAAAGACACAAACCAGCAGCAACAAAACGGTAACCAACAGGAGGGCGACTGCATATAAACAGGCCGACAGATGGGGTTCAAACTGAGTAGGCCAACTTAAACAGATTGACTCGAGATTTTAAATGCAGCGACAGTCTGATTGGCGGATGTGCGGCGGGAGAGACATCTGCACACACACATTTCTCAATATTATTCTCAACGCAGCCAATTACAGTAATCGGTTTACCACAGGTAGTGAGCGTGTTCTTGCTGTTGATGGTTCTTGGCTAATCTCGTCAGGTTGATTCCCCTATCGCAGTCGGAGGAGGAAAACACGCCTTAAAGTGCCTTCACCTGTCCTGATGTTCAACAGGCTGCAGAACACAGGGCTCTGCGGAGAGGTTAGTGCTCTCGCTCATCTAATGATGTCCCAGTGATGGGAGCGCTCAACCCTGCGCTTCTGTAGTGTGATGCCAAATGAGGGCGACGTCTATCCCCACATGTCACGAGTAGTAATGTCCTCACTTTCTCTTCCGCTCTTCCCTTTTGTTTGTATTGACACAAGACAGCCATTCAACCTGCTAGGCTTGCCCCTCCTCACTCTGGCTCTGGCTCTGGCTCTCTGTCTTTGTCTCGCGCTACTCTATCCATTCATCACAGAAAGTCCCTGCAGATGGACTTGCTTAACCGTGGGCCTTACTGCCAAGACACACACACACACACACACACACACACACCCTGTGATTGGGAGATCAGAGGCTGATGTCAGCCCATCAGATGTAATTCGGCAGTTTAGTTTTTCAGAACAATGGCTTTTGTTTTTCGCACATTTCTGTGTGTTTTATGGACTAACATAATTGCATTCCATGGATGCGTCGGAGATATTCGTGAATACCATTGCTTCGCATTAAGTGTCTTCTCTTCAGCGTGTTTCTATGGACAGTCAGTTCTTCTGCATTATTAGATGAACAAAACAGGAAAGCAGGGAGGATGTTTTTGGTGAGTAGAAAACGTTAAGGCCTGTTGTCTTTTGAATTGTACTCTTCAATACATCTAATTGCCATTTTGTCAATAAGGAATGACATGTAATGACAGGAATGTAAAAAGTGAAAATATGGCTGGAATAAATGGCATTTTAACAATGTTTTGTTCACACTTCTTATGTGTGAACAACACATTTATACATTCTTCTAGGTACCAATAAACCACCAGACAATTTTTGTTAACTTTTTTCACAAAGTCTCATTGAGGTTTGGCACCTCTTTTACAAGAGAAACCTGATTGCAACACGATCGCACACATGCCATGTACAGACTAATTACGTACATACAACATACACAATAAAATGGGCAAGTATTAAGATTATAAAAACAACAAAACGGCAATGTGGGGGCTGCAACCTGGGAGCCTTTTTTGCCCCATCTCAGTCTAGCTCTGGAAAGGAGCTGATCACATGACCGAAGGCCATAGTTAGTATTTTAATGAAGATTTAAAATTCAATGAAGATTTTAAAAATGTACATAAGTATTGCAGGAGCAAGTTAAGAAAGGCCTGACAATGTTATCATACCTGGCCATCATACTATTCAGCATTTCCTAAATCAATGATTACAATGTTATAACATGTAAAATGTTGTTTTAAAAGTACATTGTGAAACTTCACATGTCCATTTCTGGTTCTGTTTCAAATGTATAGAAAGGAAACTTAACACAGTACAGCAAAACATATATATGATCTATAGTCCTGTTGTGTTTGTAGTGCTCAATACAGTAGGCCTTGCTTAACCTTGACCACTTTCTTTAAAATATATTATCAATATTTACATTTACAGCAAACCAACCGTATAATACACTACCCAGATGAACCCCTGGAACCATGAGCTCCAGTTATTCTTGGGGTACATTGCTTTCTAAAATACTATTTAATCAAGCCGTGATTAAATTTGCAATACTCGCGTCCAAAACCTATTTCAAGCATTAGCAACTTTTAGCGGTTGAGGCGAATCTCATCTTGCTTTTCAAATAGCATCGGTAATAGACATGCTATTTATGATTCTCTGGTCCTGATGAAACTGGCCTCATTTCCGGTCAGAGAAACACAGCAGATTTAGTTTGATTCCACTTTACAATGATTTATTAAATTCACAACTACATGGGGACTCTTCAGTAGTGCCTCGTAGGTTAGTTGTGGGAACAGTTATGCCGTGTGACAGCTACCTGATGTTGGCGATGGACGAAGCTTGGGCCTACACACAACATAAAGATTATTTAAATTAACATAATGTCGATCCGTAGGGGCGTTTAACAGAAAGTATTATACAGGCAAGAAATCAACTAAACCATACCCAAAGTTTCACTTTAATTCATTGAATGCCAGTAGTTTCTTGGATAGTTACTAAATAAGTGTCAACTGAGGATATTTCCCAACATCGGCGTTATCTTGAGATTGACTCTTGCTCTATTGTTGCCTCTCTGTCCTCGCAGTTTGGTCCCAACTACAAGGCCTATGTACCTGATCTATGTGACCCTGATACCGTGACAACAATTTAAATGTTTTCCACTTTTTTTCTGAACTATAGTATTGTGCAAACTGAACACAAATAAATGGCTGTGTAGCTGTTATTGATTTCAGAAAATAAAGCTTTAATGGTATTTACAAGTGCATACAATACCCATATGGGATGAACACACAACGATATGTGCGGTCGAGTGTTTATTGTACGTTTTTGGATTCACGTTATTATGATTTTATTCTGGTTCCACCAAATCCTGAAAAACGTCCTCCTTTTTGGTGGTGGTGGAAACGGCCGCTCTATGGCCAGCTCATGCGCCAACCCAAAGACGGCCATTAAGCCGCAGCGTCGCCATGATTACACCCCGAGTCTCAGCAATAACCTGCAAAGGGGGGGAAAAAAACCTCCAACGTAAACAAGGGTTAGCGCTTTATCGAGTCGAACCCCTTCACCGGCCCACTCTGCGGCCAACGTAAATGAGGACCCCAGAGTGCAGGAGCCAATTCTCCCAAAAACCCCATCGAAAAAGTGTCTCATTCCACACAGACAGAGGTGAGGGAGGGAAGAGGGGGGGAGTGTGTATGTGTGTGTTTATGTGTATGTGTGTGTGTGTGTGTGCCTGTGTGTGTGTATGTGTGTCCTCGTTTCTGCCGTAGCTCGGTAATCACGGAGGCGGTGGAGTGGGAGTGATCTTGACGAGCGGCCCCACATCCAGGGATTACATTGTTTTCCCAGAATGCAACACAAAATCCTCGCAGTGCTCCAAGCCAATGAATGAACAAGAGAGAAAAAAGTCATCCTAGTGTCAGCGCACTAGGTAGTGTTGTTTGTGTGTGTGTGTGTGTGTGTGTGTGTGTGTGTGTGTGTGTGTGTGTGTGTGTGTGTGTGTGTGTGTGTATGTGTGTGTGTGCGCATCAGGGAATACTGTCTACAGGAACATAATGACAATGGAGTCCAACGGGAACTGGTGAATTATTTCCCGGGTCCCTGTTGAAAATGTTGTACTTCCTCCTGTCTGCTTGCCTGGTCTGGTGGAAAAGGAAAAAGTATTGTGCTGAAACCCTCAGATGGCAAGGGATCGACTCTACTTCTCAACACTTCTCAAACTTCTCTTTTTAAAAATGTTTTAAAAAGTAAAGGTTTTAGGTTTGGCAACGTGCTCAATATTTAGTGTTCTATTAAATGATTTGGTTGCACATTAATAAATGCATTGCACATTAAAGCTGCCATCAGCTGTTTCTGCTGCCCCATTTTGTTGTGATTAAACTGTGTTTTGATTGAGTCTCATGGTTCTCATGCAGTTTGTTTGACTACAGGCCATTGCTATGGATTGGAATGCATGAGAACCATGAGACTCAGTCAAAACACAATTTAATCAAAAAAGTAGGGTGTGCAAAATGTGCTGATGGCAGCTTCGAGGCAAATAATATTAATCTGCAAGATTGTATTCCTATTCATATTTCACCCCAAAATATTTTATTAAAGAAATGTAGATTTGAAGGTAGTAAATTCAGTTTCAAGTGCATCCAAACATCTCCTTGGGAAGCAGTTGATTCCATTGATTAAGACCACAATGTGTGCCTTCACATAATCTATATGCTAACATCCCTTGGGCTAGCTAGAGCAACCAGCGGGGACATCTTGATACCGGGATTTAGTTTCGATCCCCAAAGTCCACTGATCCTAAAATATGATGACCCCTGACCACTGAGCTGTCCACCCCTCGTCGATGGGGTGGACATCAGATGACTCCCTCTACAGGTTAGACACGTGCTACGGCATGCATGACCTCTTCTTGGCGAGCCGGGCCGCCTGCTGATTAAGCGTTGATGCGACATATTTCTCCACTTATTGAAACTGAATTTGAATTGCATTTGTTCCTTACCGGGGCGCCGGCTGCCCCGACCCAGAATGAAAAAACAAACAAACCTGAAAGCGTTTTTTGGCTCTCCTTTAAAGACCAACAAACACATTTTTGACAATGCAGTTGTACCGAATTTCTTTCGGCTTAAATATTCACACTTCACCCCCGCATGGCATTAAAATACAGAGTGGAATTAGCATAGCACGCTCTCTTAGCTCAACAGATAGCACAATGCTAAGCAAACACACCGCCCATACATCCTTGAAGCTGTTTTTATAAATAAAGAGCTGGTTTAATATATGCCTCGCTTCTCACCACATATTCAACGCAACGTTCATTAAAGGTGGACTATTACCATGATTAGATGTAGTTAATTGAAACCCGGGGCGGCTGTTGGTTTAGAAATACATTAAAAGACACAACATTAACTAAACAAAACGCTTATTATAACACAAGTACTGAGTTCAGAATAATTTAATAGTTTTATTTAACATTAAGCTGAAACCATAGCAACAGGGTCACTCTCACATCCATATGTCTCTGCTATTTGCCATTTTTCTGCTTAATCAGTTTAGCCTAATGAACGACACACACATCTGTTTCTTTTCATGAGCACAATAAGGAAATAGGCCAAGGTTTGAGTGTGAGAAGAAACCAGAGAGGGCATCCAAAGACTAAAACTGCAGCAGATAATTATAACCCCCCCCCCCCCCCCCCCGGATCGTCACCCCGGCCAAGCCGCTGACAGACAACCCTGCACACCTGAACAAACGGCTCCTTCGGTGACCTTCGGCGTAATTGGAGTTCAGCATCAAGTAAATGGGGCTGAAAAAGTTGTGGTGGTGGTCTTAATGTGCCAGTGACCACGATAAGTCACAGTGATTGCGTTTTAATGTTGTGTAGAGGGGTGGGGGGGGGGGCAGGGGGCGTGGAGGCGGAGAGGAAAGAAAACAGTGTTAATGATCCATCGCTGGCACGCGCGCACACACAGAGCAGAAAGTTTGACAGAGACTTATCTCGTCCTCTGCTGCGCAACGTCTGCTCGGGGTCAAAAGACGAGCGGTTGCCTCGGTGAGACGTCTTGCCGCTTCCTGTCACTCACCGCGCGGCGGGGACTTATTCCCACGATGCATTAAAGGCGTTGTGGACGGTAACGGTTTGTGTTCGGGGATGAGGTTGTTTTATAGATGGTTGAAGGTTCAGGTGCTGGGTTTGGGTTGAGGTTAAGGTCAGGGTGAGGTAAGGGACATGTGGGGGGGAGCAAGGCATTATGGGAATAGGAGATATTAAAGTCCTTGTGTCTGTCAGTCTACCTGACAACGGTCTTTTAGGAACCAATGAGACTACAGTTTAATCATTAAGTCTGCTATTGAAGTTATGATAGTGATTATGATGATTACGGTTATTATTATGATTATTCATTATTTTGTCAGCGTGGTCATTGTCGCTGGTTGGCGGTGTTATTGTCATCTTCATAATTATTATTGTTGGTGTTGTATCCGTAGTTATTGTTGTCATATCACATTTTATACATCGGTAACTACGTCCCATGGTGGACGTGGCGGCGGCGGCCAACTTTTCTCATCATTAGTTGGGTTAACTTTTCCCACCTCTCTGTGGAGTGGCTCCTCTTTACAGAGGTGGGCCTCCTCTCCCAGGGGTGAGTGATGAGGTCACACACCAGCCGGGGCTCTAATGGCTGCCGGCCCAAAAGCCCTTTCATCCCCGCGTGGAAAATGACAAAATCCTTTTTTTTTTCTTTTTTTTTTTTGTCCCTTCTCGCTTTCTCTTTCTCTCCCCTGCCCCACCCCCCTCTCTCTCTCTCTCTCTCTCTCTCTCTCTCTCTCTCTCTCTCTCTGTCCCTCGCCCTCTGAGGGTGCCGGGGCAAGCCAATCTGTCAGGGAGAGGGGGGAGAGGCTGGGGCAAGGGTGGATTCCTTCACACCGGAATTGACAGGCGGGGCTGAGGAGTAATTGCTGTATGCTTTGCCGTGCAGCACCGCCCCCCCCCCCCCAAGCCATCTATCAACATGAATCCGGCTAACTATGGCCGGGGTCGGGTCGGGTCGCGGTCCGCGCCAGGTAGGATATGGAGTGGGGGGGGGGGGGGGGGGGTTGATTTCAGGAGCTCTTTAATGGTTGGATTCTGAGATATGGAGCAGGTTGCAGCTGAGGATATTATATGAGAGAGAGAGAGAGAGAGAGAGATGGGGGGAGAGACTATAGAGATGGGGGAGGGGGGGAGGGAGAGAGAGACTATAGAGATGGGGGGGAGAGAGAGACTATAGAGATGGGGGGGGGAGAGAGAGAGAGACTATAGAGATGGGGGGGGGAGAGAGAGAGAGAGAGAGAGAGGGAGAGAGACTATATAGATAGGGGGGGAGAGAGAGAGACTAGAGATGGGGGGGGAGAGAGAGAGAGACTATAGAGATGGGGGGAGAGAGAGAGTCTATAGAGATGGGGGGGAGAGAGAGAGACTAGAGATGGGGGGGGGGAGAGAGAGAGAGAAAGAGAGAGAGAGACTATAGAGATGGGGGGGAGAAAGAGAGAGAGAGAGAGAGACTATAGAGATAGGGGGGAGAGAGAGAGAGATAGACTATAGAGATAGGGGGGAGAGAGAGAGAGAGAGACCTCCCCCCCTGGGAGACAACACTAAGTGGCTCTGAGAGCGCGTGTTGTTGAGTAGAGTGATTGTAATTGGTCCGAGTAGGAGCTCGCCAGGCGTAGACGGCTGTGTGTTCACGCTCCGGTGGCGGCGGCAGCGCCTTAATTGTCTGACGTTTGTGGTCTAAACAGATGGACACCAACTTGTGAGAGGCACCTCTCTGCCATCTGCACAGCGCACAGTTTATCCTCCTAGATGGGGATCATGCAGTCTAACCCATCCTGTGGCCCATACAGGGCTGAGACCATATGCGGTTTTAGCAAGTGGCATCCAAGACAAACAGACTTGTACACACTATTATTAGTCATAATACATAGTATTAAAATAGGATACATACTCTTTATATCCACATCTAGCACACACAACATCACAACCTAAAGGTGCGTACGTTAAAAGTTATAATTTCATTTCCACATTCATTCATGTCTTAACTCTTTTACTAATGTGTTTACTAATTCAACTTAGTTTGTTTATTCTGGTTTTATTAGGTTTTTGTTTATATATTAGACACTGTTTCAGAGTCGTCCAACAAGCCAGTCCTTATACCCATTGCCCTCTGTTTTAATTCTAAATATATATGCCGCCTTCATGACTTCAAGGCGTATCAAAGTAAAAGCCCAAGTGGATGATGGGGACCCCCTACTGGGAGGAGAGGTTGAACTCCCCTTCCTGCATAAGAATACTTGACTATGTATCAGCATACTGTTTTATATTCAATACATGTCTTTTAGTAGTAGTAGTAGTGGTGGTATTCGTAGTAGAATAAGGTGTAGTTATATTGTTTGCGTAGTCTTTTAGGAGTAGGTGATTGTTTTAGAGTAGTAGTAGTAGTGAGTTAGCAGTAGTAGTTGGTATGTTTTAAGAGAAACGTTTGTGTTGTATTGGTAGTAGAGGTGGTAGTAGTAGTAGTAGTAACAGTAGTTTAAGTGTTTTATGTATGATCTCTGGGTGTATCTACCAGATATGTGCGTCCACAGTGAGGTGGGACGAGGGCTACACTGCAAAGCTTGTGTCCCCATCTTTAACTGTGAGCTCCTTAAGATGATGTACACGCTGCTATAAAGGCCTCATCTTTACAAAACCAATAGAGAGAAATCAATTCCAGCGCTGTCTTCTGCCGGTGAAATAATAATTAAAAAACACATATTTCTAACGCTGTTACAGCAGCAACAGAGGCACACACGTAAACATAACTGCACACTTATAGCACACACACACACACACACACACACACACACACACACATACACACACAACCAGTCCATCACACACCTCCATCTTTACTGTAAATTGAATGGGAAGCAAATTAGATTGAATATCAGTGTTCTTCACTAATTAGTTTTACAATAATATCGCTCCGAAGCGTGGAGAATCGTACACAACCACACGCATGGCAGAGACATACAGTATACAGCTGTTCACCGGAGTCATTTCTTTTTTGTATGGATATTTATGGTGTGTGAGGGTGGGTGGACAGAGGGTGAAAATATTTAAACGTGTCATGTCAGGTCATCCCAGGTTACTGGGAAATCAGGATTTCCTGGCCTCACAGAAAACGAACTGTGAAAACACTGGATATTGGTTATTTCATGATTCCCTCCTGCAATCTAGTTCTTCACATGCTCCTCTTACTTTATCACTAGAATGGCCTCTTGTGTGTGTGTGTGTGTGTGTGCGTGTGTGTGCTTTCATGCTTGTGTGCTTGCCTATCTATGTGGTGCCTGTCTCGCTGTTTATTTTGACACTTTCCCAAGGAGATCTTTAGAGGGATTAGGCAGGAGGGGGAAAATGAAAAATGCTTACTTTGAGTTTATGAGAAAATACAATTGTATAAAAGAAAAAAGTGTATGTGTGTGTGTGGAGAGCACTACTCGTCCTACGGCCGGCTATACAGCTGCCCTAGGACATGAATAATGGCAACGCTGGGGGTAATATAACGTGATGAATATTGTCATGACAACGGACACATTATCTTAATTGGAGTAATGTCCAGTATAAGGGGGGGGGGGGGGGTGTTTCAAGTGTTTCTTAAGATGGATTATTTGCTTCTTTTTGTGGTGCACGTCTTACGAAGCACCAATCCCACTGAAACCCACCACAGTGACAGCAGCCTGGACACAGGTGACTCATGCGGTGGCTGATTGGTGACACATAAACAGACACCAGCAACGACCAAGGAATGCCACGCCGCTCGGCGGTTGAGGCGATCGAAACTGTACTCTGAATTATGAAGCGCAATGAAATTCAGGACGACTGCCGTCCCACCAGCAGGGTCCTCATCAGACAGACGTTCGGTCGTCATGGTGATAAAGCGCACAGACTCATTTTACTCACTATGTCGGGGCGGACGGCAGCTCTAAGGCAGTGTGGGGTCACACTCGATCGCTAGTGGTCTCACACAAGTGCACATGTGAAACGGCGAGGTGCACATGAAAATCCCAGCCCAGTGATCTCAACGGGAACAGGACACACGGCGTGTGTGTTCAACAGGACTGCAAGCACGGCTACTGCACCAGATGCTGCAATGATGTCATTGTCATTGTCAAACATTTCAGGCATTTGTCCATTCATCTTCATGAAATCTCCGTCTTGTTGTTGATGCTTACTGCTTGGACATCCACCGCCTAAAAGTAATACAAATGTCTGTATGTATTTCACCTCGCTGGCTTCTCGAGCGTTTAAACCATGATGATGTTTTTTCATGGGTGTTTGTGTCTCGTAGGAGTCTATAGGACTGTAATATAAGAGATTAGACATTAGTAATCCTCATCCTCTGTGGGGGAGAGAGAGAGAGAGAGAGAGAGAGGAGGGAGAGAGAGAGAGAGATTTTTGGTTTTTGGCAATTTCTGGAGAAAGCTTTTTTTCTGCCCACTTTAGTGGCATTTTTAAGACTTGCGCTGTGGACAGCTGGTTCCTGTGGACATTCGGAAAAAAGCCATGAAAGCAAATGTAAAAAAATAAATAAATGTAATAGGTCCGCGATATTATCCCCACAGCCACGGCGCTTATGAGCAAGGCATCGTCGCCCGTGCAGCAGGAACGGCTGCATAGTCACAAATTGAATCAGAAGCACACTGTGCACGTTATGCTCGCTTCATGAGACCTAAAGCTTAGCTAGTTAGCGTCCTGCTTTAGGAAGGGAGACACAGTGGCCAACGTTTGATCCCCAAAGTGATATCGGCGATATGAGTTTCTCACCGCCGTCGCATAGGATGAAGTGATCGCCGCTGCCGCCGTCATATCATCTATTTAATGCACCACAGCGTGTTCCTGGTTTGATGGTCTCTCTGATAATCAAGGTTACTGATGGAAGAGTGCACTCTCAAAGTTGATAGTCTCAGCATGGAGGACTTGAACAAGTGCCGCCGTTAATTAATTAAGCAGTGCAATCCAGATTTGTGTGTGTGTGTGTGTGTGTCTGTCTGTGTAAAGACTTGAAGATTGAAAGACCTGAGTACTCAAACTAAACTCCAACAAAGTATTTCAATGCAGCCCATCTTCATCGATAACATCGATGAAACAGCCTGAGGCATTGTGGTCCGGGCACCACTGCCTCTTGCTTTCAGCTTGAAAGGTTTTCCATTTGCATATATTATTCATTATAAGGATAACTTGTTGCCCAACTTACTTTCCTTCTTACGAGTTCAAACATGGCGCTGTGAAACTTCACACAAGCAAGTGCAGCTAACGGTCCAGTGATGTATTCCTCCCTAGGTTGCTCCCAAACAGTGAGATGTATGGGGAGACTCATAGGGAGAGGTACGAACCGCGTAAATGTCTCCTTCGATTGTTTTACGCGTCGCTCACTGCGTTCCCCGTTTTACAGATTTGCTGCTCAAATCCTGCCCTTGGTGCGTTTCTGTATTTGATCCATGGACACACGCGAGCGGTCTGACTTTTAAGGTCTAGTCGGTCAGATACCGGTCGAATGAAAGCGGATATGCTTTGCGCTTGCACTCTAGACTTGAGCTTTGGTGTGTTTAGGCAGTACAAATTACAACAACTTAAAAGTCCCCGGTAACATAAAGCTATGATTTGATTCAAACTAGGTTAATAAGAGTCGTCTTGGTATCTAGTGTGCATGCCAAACATTATAAAATATGTATTGGTCAATCTGTCGATACGCAAACTTGAACATTTTGTCCTTCTCTGGCTCTGGAGGCAAGTTGGGTGGGATCATTTCGGTCCTTTTTGTCGTCCCTCCGTACCCGACCGATGACGCTACCATACGGCTGACCAATTGTGTTTTATGTGGCTGAAATAAAATAATAATAATAATAATAATAATATTCCCGCTCCCACTGTGTGTATGCAGTGGGGACACCGAACGCTGCTCACAGTGGTGACCGGTGACCCTGAAGTGCGTACGCAGCAGACAGCCCTTCGACAGAGGGACGTCAATCAGACCAGCTCATTACCACCCCCAGTCAATCCTGAGAACGGGTTTCCCATCATGAGCAGATGTGGCTGTTTTGGAGCAGCATTTAAAATTAAATAAATTGAACTCAACCTTCACTATATGCTTAATATCAACATCAACTTCCAATGTATCGATGCATTTTTCAATTTGATTATATTACACACCGAAGATATGCACACCACTCACCTTCAGCTGGGCAAAAACACAGAGCAAAGCAAAAAAACAATTCTCACTGAAATTGCACCATGGATGTTGTGATGCCAGGGAATGAAGGAAGTACAATGGCGATGCCACATGTGTTGTATTACATCGCCACTGTGATAATCTTTGGCACTCATTTTCACATCATTTCTTTATTCCTTAATAATCCTTGGGAGTCATTTTTCAATTGTGTTGTCGTGCATTTTCTACCGCTGAGCTGTAATTCCTTCTGAATAGTAAACACGATCCCATCAAATACTGCCCAGAAAACTGCAGTGACTGCAGTAATGCCGACATATTTTTGTTGTCAGACACTCCCTTAATCCATGTGTTGTATTTAAATAGAAATCAGGTATCACAACAGACGATGCAGTTTTTTTGAATACCTGATGTTTGTGCCGCCCCCACTTGATGGTGGAAGCTCAGATTTATTACCTCCCCCAATGAGGTTATGTTTTCGCCCCGTCTGTGTGACTGTGCGCACGATATCTCGCAAAGTTGAGTATGGATTTGCACAGAATTTGGTGGGTAGTTTGGTCATGGGCCAAGTAAGAAGCAGTGGGTGTGACGTATCACAGAAAGGTGCATAACTTCCCATAGATTCGAGTAACGCCACCAAAGAATGATCCTGAAAGGTTTGTCAAGAATTCATGATGATTTGTGATGATGATTGATTGTTGGGTGATCCCCACCCCCCCGGCCCCGCCCACTTCCTGTGTTTTCTTGAAACACAGGAAGTGGGCCTTGTGGGGGGCCTTGCAGGGTGTCCTCAGCTCAGCGCAGCCAATTGGCTCCTTCCAAGCCAGGCCTATCAAGCCAATTCCTTGGCGGAGGTCTGTGCTCTACTGAGCACATTTTCTAGTTAGCTTTAAGTGATGGACATGGAGATGTTGTCTGCTTAAGCAGAGTGCATTGGCTGAGCGGCGGGGGGGCAGACTAAATATATCTGCAACTCCACAATGTCAATGTGTCAAGCTCTGCCACAAATAGCAGCATATTAGAAAATGGTTATTTGTTTTGCATTGATCTGTGGTTTCAACTGGTTTTCACAGACAAGCATTTTAAGATATTACCCTATCCTCCGTAAATGCATTGGTATACTTTTAATGAATGAATATATTGGTTGTTGCAGAAAAAAACATTGCATTATCAGTTGTAGCGAGAGGCCCAGAATCGACTGACTACACTGCCCTAAAACAAAGCCAAATTTAATTTCATAACTGAAATTAAATGAATGCCATGTCAGAGCCATAGCTAGAGCTATTGATTCATGATGAACTACAAGAAGAGTGGGACAGCTGAACCTCCTATCCAACGTGTGATGTTTGGCAAGAGCTACAGAATTACAATGAGATAGCAGTTATAGTGATAGCAGTATTTTTTTCTAACCTTTTTAATGATCATGGCGCATTTTAAAAATACATAGAATACATCTATTCAACCAAGCAAGCCAAAAAAACACCCACATTATTTTACATTAACATGCAGGCGCAGCCACCCTAACTTTCTCTAAACCAGATTGCCAAATCCCGACAGTCTTCTTAATATTTCCACAGTTAATGTTGTTTTACTTGAAAAAGTAAATGCTTCACACCATGGGAGTCAGACACCACCAACTGTTCACCATTATTCATACTTCTCTGAGGGGGTCAAAGTCAAACCACTGGCCAGAGCAGATCTACCGCTAGTCCTTCACTCCATCTTCCTGGAGGACTGCAGTCTTAACTGTGTTCCCCGACCGGTCGAAAAAAAGACCTAACCCTTACTTAAATCACTTCTGCAACTCCCTCAGAAAGAGCACCAAGGTTTCTGGGAAGGTTTCTTGACATCGATTTTTGTTTTCGTCTTTTTTTTTTTCTTAGGTGGGGGGGCGGTTGTCTGGATGTGTGGAGGCGAGGGCAGAGCGGGAGGTCGCCCCTCTCTCTGATCCGTACAAGGCCGACATCAAACCATCCACTCGCCCCCCCATCCTCCGGCAGACCCTGTAACCGAGTCTACACACTCTGGTATAATTACAGATCACATTGTGACTGCACGACATTGCGTTGATTTCCCTGCCCCCCCCCCGCCGCCCCCCTCCTTTCACGATTTCATCATTTTTCAATCGTGTCGACAAAAGACGTAATTCATGCAAACCTTGTCACTTAAACGGTCGCCTGGCAACCTCAAGTGCAACAGCGTATAGCTCACAGTAAAATCATTTTTCTCTTTAATCTCTCTCTCTCTGTCTGTCTCTGTCTCTCACTGTCTCTCTCTGTCTCTAGTGCACCCTGGATCATACAGAATTACATAGACTCGAAACAACACACACACACACACACACACACACACACACACACACACACTTCTCTCTACTCCCTCCCCTCCTCGGGCCTTCAGGTAGGGGAAGAGCTCAAGGCGGGAAGAGTGATGGGTGTATTTAAATGATGCATGGTGGACCACACCAGGAAATCAATATGCTCACCGCGGCCCCACTGTGGACTCCAACTAGCGAGCTAGCAACCAGTGCGCAGCAACTTGCAACTAGTGCAAATAGCGCGTAGCCACCGTGGACTACAACTAGCGTGCTAACCGGGGTTACTGGCAGAGCCGACGTGTCCACAGCGAGTAGCCGGGGGTTTGCTCGCAGAGCCGATGTGGCCACAGTGGGTTGCATGGACATGCTGGGGCGACACGATCTCTCAGAGCCGCCAGTTAGTTCACTACCTGGTGTACATCTGTCTGCCTGTCCGGACGTCTGCCCCGCCCCACCCCTCTCTCTCTCTCTCTCTCTCTCTCTCTCCTCCACCACCACCACTGGTTCTGTGGTAACCTTATTGGTGGGCGGCTGAGATATCACACACATACACATTCCTCTGGGGTTTTATTGCTGCTGTATTGCCATTCGTGGCACCGTATGTCATAATAATCTCCCCTAGTGGGTGTTTTGTCCGCGTCTGCGTTCGCCGCTGTGCTTGGGGTTGGATATACCCCAGAGATAGGTGTGTACCCCGGCTACGCTTTATTCTCATATTTATACCTGGGGTGTACATACCCTGGATGCACAACTCTGCAGCCTATGCTGTCGATATCTATCCGTCTTTCTGTTTGCACACCTGCCTACCTGCCTCTCTCTCTATTTATGTGTGTATGTGTGTATGTGTGTGTCTGTCGCTCTGCTTTTTTCTACTTTCAAAGGTTTTCCAAGGTAATTGGATAATTATCCACACTATTGAAATACAAACTGTATTCCTAAGAAGACCCCACCTGGAAGCCCTGTGTACTCTTTGCCCTTTGCTGGCTGTGCAAACTACGTTGATCCCGGCGTTCAGTAAATGCTTGTGCTAAAACCTGCCAGGACAAAGTGGCTTTGTACCAAATACTGCTGTAATTGCTTTTTTGGGGATCAAAAGAGAGCCACACTTTGTCATAAATTGGATCTTCCTCTGCAGTGCAATACTTTAAGGGACACTTTAAGGGAAACTTGGAGTCCTATTCCGCCTCTGGGTCCAAATAAAGTGTTTGAATTGCATTGCGGTGTCATAACGGTGAAAATAATATGACAGCAATATTCTGCGAGGCTTTGCTTAGTCACATGAATTTCATTTTGAGCTGTTGTTGCCTGGAGGTGTGTGATCAGCATCTAGATTGACTGAATTGATTGGATGCTATTGTTTTTGGTAATGGTACGCTCCTGTTTGTAGAGGTTGAGCAGGTGATCATGTGACACCTGTGTGATGATGACGCACTGGACAGGAAAAACTGCATATTGACAAAGCATCTCGACCGGCAAAATGGTGATTTTGTCAGACAGCAGACAGCTATAAAAACATGGCATGTCATTTTATCAGTAATGTTTGCCTTCTCCTGTCATCCCAGCTAAGTTGAGATGGAGAAGATTGTGAAGTTTTGGTCAATTACCACGAACGGTCAACTGCTACAAAGTTTGTTTATAATCTTCGCCGTACAGCTGGTTGATGGAAACATTCGTATCACAGGGCTGCACCACCTCTAGAGGTCTGGACTGGCCTGCATGATAATGACATATCGGCTTCTTGTACAATATTTGGTCAGCTGCAGGCTAATAAGTTTCTTTGGATTTTGATAGCAAATATACTGTAAGGTCGTCCACTTTATTTACTCTCTATATCTTCAGATTCAAAGGCAATACAATAAAGAAAGTCAGTCGGCCATTTTATCTTTATCTCATATGGCGCCTCAAATCGAACGTAATTTCTGTTTGAGTTGAATTTAGATACGTGATGTGGTTTTCAACAGTTTGTTAAATACTGCTCTATGTCTCTTAGGTCCAGCACCTCCTTTTAAAATCTAACCTCATTCATTCCTTTCTTTGGCCGTCTCATTATTCGACACACTTGACAATTAACTCTCCCTTTCTTTCGGCCTTTTCTTTATAGTCTGTACATTTATGATGTAATAAGGTAAGATTAGCCTTTATTGTCTCCCTTAGAAGAAATTTGATCGATTCGCGATTGTCGACGAGGGGGGGGGGGGGGGGGGGGGGGCGCGATTGTCGACGAGGGGGGGGGGGGGGGGGGGGGGCGCGATTGTTGACGGGGGCGGGGCGCGATTGTTGATGGGGGGGGGGGGGGGGGGGGGGGGGGTACGCGCAATCATAGCACACCCCGGACCTGCGACCGACGGGGGGGGTGCGCGCGATCGTAACACGCCCCGGACCTACAACCGACGTATTATGACAGTCCTGGACCGGCCAAAAAATCTGGACCGGCCCAAATGTGCATCGGCCCACCGATGGCCAGTCCGCCCCTACAGGTGACATAGCAGCACACAGCCTCTCCATATACACACAATATCTCTGTATATTTGTACAATCAAACTACAGGTAACATTCAGTAACACACACACACACACACACACACACACACGTCCATATACACAAGAACATACACACCAAGAATATTGCATAATGCCCTATACCAAAATATTGCACATTTCCCCCACTAACAACCATGTTTCTCACACACACACACACACACACACACACACACACACACACACACACACACACACACACACACACACATGTCCTTATACACAAGAACATACACACTTCATCTCTTACTGTTCAGTAGTGTGATTAATAGAAGGAAAATGTATACCTGTTCAATTTACAGTTTGGTAACCTGTACCTTCTGCCTGAAGCCATCAGCTCATTTGTGAAGGATGTGGTTTGGGCCACATGTGATTTTGAGGCCCTGCTTCCTCACTGTCTCCTCAAATATCGCATGCCAATTATTTTTCCAGCCTTTCCAATCAGGTTTCCATCGAGTTGCTATTTGAGTTTAATTTAATTTACCAAACCATGTTGTGATGCCGTAACGGAATATAGCTTCAATGGCTGCCCTGCAGGATATAACAAACTGCTTTTATCGCCTCCAGGGACCCTGAGTCTTTGCAAGGAAATGCAGACTGATTGATGAGTCATGAACAAACATACTCCGCTTGATGAGCCCGTTGTGACTGAGAATCAAAGTGAAAACCTGCGTACACGTGTGTTGTTACCTGCTCAACTCTCTTCAACTCTATGGGCTGGGATCACCAACAGACCTGGGATTGAAGAACATGTTCAGCGTTTGTTTTTTTTAAACTGTAAAACTGAGAAAATAAATGAGTAGAGTCATTTATCTTAAGCAATGTAGAGGAAAGCTGCATTCTTGGCACACAAGCTCCCAGGAATACACACAATTGACATTACAATTATCTTAATGTGCACTTAGATGAAACATAATTGTTTGCTAAGGTGTTGCATAAGCTGTTATATCCCGGGAAGTCCCCGACATCGAGGAAGCCATCATGTTTACCACTCTGTTTGATGCTAATGTCTGTATTGTGGCGGCAACCAAGCCAGTAATTGTATGATAATCTGTTTGTCAAGTCGCTGAAAGCATTGTAATGCAAATTAAATCTTTATAAAAGTGTACATTTTTGTGAACATCCGGGAGTAACGGATTATGATGGCCAACAATACTTGATGACGTAACCATCTAGCATTGCCAGTAGGCTACACATACGCACTACCTATGTTGAATCTCCACCTTTGCAATTTCTCTTCTATGTTGATGGCTGTTAAAAATGCCATGCGAACCAAAATGAATATGATGTGTTGAGGGCGTTTGTGTTGGATGATATGCTAAACTGTCTCAGACGCTGGTAAACTGCTCAAATGTATAATGATGTAGTGTGCTGCACATTGAAGCTCACCTGGGGCTCTGTTTCAAAAAGCAGAAAGTTTGTTGGTGAGTTATTGTTCAAAGCTTAAAGTCTGTTTCCATTTAGCAGCCACAGCACATGGCTCCAGATAGATAAGACTGAGTCAAATGTTTATGGAAAATGTAACCAAGTATAAATAAGTCATCATTATGACAAAACAATAATGAATTAAAATAATGATTCACTTTAAGGAGAGTGGCCAAGTTAGCCTGACAATGATGTGCCTATCTCTATGAACATGATGGTGACTATTTGTTTATTTATTCACTTATCCATCCTTTTTTTAGTTAGGTACACTCAAGGTTCAAAGAAGAAGTAGGCTGTGTGTTTTATTAGCAGACCGGAAAAATCCAGAAGAATTCAACATCACATGGCGGTGCATTCACGTTTGGAGAGGGAATGGGACAAAATCAGAAAAACAACTTATTAAAGAAGAAAGTTAGATGGTGTCTTTTATATGAAGTCATAAATTATTCATGGTGGCTGGATCCTGTTATAGCTTCATGACAAATAACACGCTCTCTACCTGATTGAGGTTAAAGGTCGAATAATCTATTTTAATGGTGGGAATAAAAAGATTTGACAAAAATGTGACATTTCTTCCTCAGAAGTGCATCCTCATAAACGTGTTGAACCTTTGACATTTAATTGTTAACAGCTTTATTTTGTCATACCTTTTTGGGGGTTTGAACCAGAAGATGTAATACAATGTTTTAAGGAATAGGAACCCTTCTTCTCTGCCTTCACTCGGATGTTTTTCATCTTCTCAGTCAGTCGACTCTTTGTCTGTCTGGACCAAATATCAAAAGAAGCAGAGGCGCGGCACCAAAATAAGAGCTTGACTATGATACAGTAGAGCAATGTCTTTAAATGCGCGTCGACTATCAGTCGACTTGGAGATATGTCTTGAATGATGTCAAGTGCACACATGGTTAGTCGGTGCGCTCGGAGAGGCAAGCAGTCGCTTCAGCACCGTTCTGAGATGAAACGACATGCGTTGGAGGGTTGCCTGTAACAACTTTTAATTTGCTGCAATTTGCATATTCATGCTTCGGCTCCTTCTCAATGAAGTTCAAGGTGGGAAGATGATGTGTATTCATACTGAGTAGTGTACACATACAATATGGAAAAATAAACAAATCCTAATTCATTATGTGAATATTGAATATTCACACAGTGAACTCTAAGCATATATTCACCGTCACTTGTTCACTGCCCTGTAAGTCAATGATTAAATCATGTTTAATTCACAAAGGATCCTGCTCAAATCAGCCCGATCCTGCTTCCCACACCGTGATGACTTTCAACACCCTTCAGTTCTTCAACATGTTGCACAGTAAAGTCTTCATATGAAATCCATTATTTCAATGTCAACCGCTACCCCACGCAGCGGCGCACATCCCACCTCCTAGGATTACCACATCCACTCAATTTGCATCCTCTCAAATTGGGCGGATTGGACTCTGGAAGTGAAAAAAAAAGAAAAAGGAAAAAAAAAAAGCACAACATCAAACAAATAGCTTGGATGCAATTTTGCACAAGAGGTGATAAGAAGAGGGCTGCATTAGTTCATCACAAGTGATAAGGGAGGCTGTCACACTAAATTACCAGCCTGTAACCAATCAGTAGTGACAGCCCAAGGCGTTCACATTAGCCAGGAAGCTACGCTACAACAGTAACAATCAACATGGCATTGTGCTGCTGCATCTCTCTTCGCCTCTATGCAAAGTAGTAAGTCGTGTGTGTGTGTGTGTGTGTGTGTGTGGTATAAATTGCACTCTTGTCTGCCAGTGCTCGTTGTCATTGAAACAAAGAAACAAAAAGACACTGAAATCAAAGCCGTAGCAGTTTGTTGCGAACAGTTTGTTTATCCCACACACGACACTGTGACACAATGTTCCCTGGAAACTTTTACCCTAACCCCCCCCCACCACACACACACACACACCACTCCCCCCCCCCCCCCCCCCCCCCCCCCCCCCCCGCCACCACAAAAACAGCGACAGCAATTTATTTAAGTAACCTCACATTGGACCTCCAACTGATGACATGTAATAGCACACTAGTCATTTGTGTACACATTTGGCATTTAGATTTTAAATCTGCTGTGAGACGATAATGTGTCATTAACTTCCGCCGTTCACTCTCGCCTCCTCCTCCTCTTCCTCCTCCTCCTCTTCCCCCTCCTCTCCCTCCTCCATCCCCCTAATGCATCCGTCAGGACATTACCAGGAAGGGGATGTTGTTTGGGTGGGTGGTGGTGATGTTGTTGTTGTTGGTGGGGTGGTGGTGGGCGGAGGTGCGGGTGGTGGTGATGGTGGTGGTGGGGGTGGGGGTGGGTGTGTGTATATATTTCATATGTGACAAGCCTTATCTGCCCTTCACCAAACACATTTAGCAGGTAAGGGGAAAGGCAGGCGAGATTAGCCGCTGCCGCGCCAGGAAGATGAGCGACAAGGACAGCTGCCAATGGCCGTCCGCTAGACGGGAAATGGTCTCGTAACAAATGGACCCCAGCCAGCTCACTAGGGGACTCAATTAAGATGCCTATGGCTGTCAAGCCCTGCTGGGAATGCATGTTACTAAACATAATATTAATAATAACAATAATATAAATATGCTTTTTAATAAGCCAATCACAAAACGTAATGGACAGCTGGTACCGTCGGGTGTGTCCAATGGGGGATGCTGTATCGTCAGCACAGGTGTGTGTGCACGGTCCAAATGGACTTTTCTAGACGTTGCCGTCAATCAAATCCTCTCAGATCTGGTAGCTCTGATATGCCGCCTTCACAGTGGGGATTATGACTGGAGCTTCACGTATCTATAATTTATATATGAATATTTTACTTTTAAATATATATATATATATATACTAAATGTATTTTATTTAGCAGACACTCTCATCTGATGCGACTTGTTTTATGGTGTCATCGTGGTTCAAACCCAGAACCTTTTCGGCGGGGAGTCGCACCCCCTAACTACGACCACACTGTCCTCACAAAGCAATTGAGGAAATGAAGATTGAACACAAAGCAAACCTTGCGGCCCACTGTGATTGCACACTGCAAGCGGGACCGCCGGCTCCCTATGTGACTAATCACGAAGTATTTCCTCTCAGCAGTTCAGTAACTGCTGTTTCTTTTCCAGAGCAACTGAAAAGATCCATCGATACTTGATGCTCTAAAACTAATACTGTGTTGCTATAGTAATTGTGCTTCGCTATTTTCCCGAGCTTGGGTAGGATTTATGTAACATATGTCAAGTGCATACCACAATAGCAAACTATCGCTAAGTGCTTCAAAATTTGGCACCCTCTGTGTTTCTGTCTCTCTCTGCTCTCAGGTGTCTGTAGGTGGGGGTAATTGTTTGGTGCACGTGTGTGGACTTTTTAAAAATTGTACAGTTTTTGTATTGAATATGCGTAAACCCACAGAAGACGAGTCACATTGCGTGTACCGCGGCCCACAGATACTGGGGCGCTTTGTAAAGAATGATATCCGCAGTTATCGTACCTCCCGGACGACACGAAGCGAGCGCCCATCACAGCCGGCCCGCTTAGCTTTCCCTCCGTGTCCCATTTAGTCCCTAAAGGAGGTGTGGTGGTAGTCTAGTTGTACTGTGATAGTTGTGGTGGTCTTGTTTGCGGGAGTAACTAATGGGTAGTTTAGGGGAGAAACCTTAGTGTTGACCCAGCGGTGTCCGGCTATATCTCCCCCAAGTTGTGTTTGTTTCGAGAGAGGGGGAGAGAGAGAGAGAGAGAGAGAGAGAGAGAGAGGACACATTTTTTCAGTGACCCCTGCAGATTCAGAGGTACTACTTCATAAGCAGAGCACATAGATGTGCACACACGCACGCATGCACACACACACACGCGCACACACACACACACACACACACACACACACACTTCCATTCTCACTCTCCTTAAGTTCCCATTGGATTGGAAACCAAACAACAAGGGGACAAATTGCCTTTGTTTTCAAAGGGTAAAGATGTGGGAACAAACATTAGTTCATTCTATGTAGACAAAATGCAGAAGCGGTCTATTATTGTTTTCAAATTCAGTTCATTTTGTCATCGCTAGACAAACACCCTTTTTGCGTTAATACTCAACAATTATAAATATGATGTGCGTTTTGGAAGAGTGTTGACATGTCCTTTTGTTGTCTCGATCAATGGCTTCCTTTCCCCTCAAATTAAGAGTCGCTTTTATTGAATTGAAAAGCGTGTAATTAAATTGCTAATGACCCCCTCAAATTTCTCCCACAAAGGTCATCTATTTTCTTCAATCAAAGTATTATTATTTGTATTGTTTTTTTTATAATTACTATTATTGACGGCAATTGAATTTTTAGTTTTCCTTGCTCGGGGCTCAATTTAAAAGCAACAAGGATTTCAGTGGGACTTCTCAACAAACTAACTTTATATTCATTTCAACAGGGACTAACCTACAAATATATGACTTCCAGTGGGACTAAGCTATCGACAAATTCATTTCAATGAAACTAACTTGCATCAATCAGAGAGTTTCGTGTGAAATCCAACCAAAAAAACTACAACCAATCATACAAACATCGTAAAACGGCCGCAATTATGTCATGCTTCTCCAGCCACTATGACCAGCACTTAGGATAAATGCATTTCAGGTAGACACACACACACACACACACACACACACACACAGAAGTATCTGAAATGAGGCCCTCCCCCCCCCAAGATCCAACTGGTTTTCTCCATCCGACTGGCCCGGTGACCGCTCCATCTGCAGCGCTTCCAGCGGCATCACCGGGATCACGCGCTGTATCACAGCAATAGAGCGCTTGATTCATTCACACAAGGTCATATATCCTCACTGGCTCTCCGCGACGTAATGGTGATTTACTGGAACCAAGAACAAGACCGCAGGTCATTCCCGCTGCACGGCTGCACTCTGAGTCAGGCAGTGTACCACTATGTGCCCCCCCACACACACACACACTTACACACACACGCGGCCGCACACCGCTACGGTCACGCAGGAACGAGGCGGACGCATTTACCCGCCGCTCTCGCTGGAAGCCACTCGAAGAAGCCGTGGCTAAACGCATTTAGCGTCTCTCTCTCTCTCTCTACTGGACGCCAACAATACGCATTAAGTGGCTTTTACCGATATTGACCCACCTGCGTAAATTCATTTAGCGACTGCTACATACTTAATGTCAATACCACATAATATCAACGTATCGTATATATATCTCCTGCGAATCCCAGGCTACAGCCGTTTGGCTAACGCGAGCGCCACTCTCCCTCTCTCTCTCCGCGGCGAGGACACGCGGTGCGTCTGAGGTGACGAGGCGAACGGCGTCCTCTTACCTATTCGGGCCACATGCGGTATGCGGCAACCTTGTTTTTAAGTATTTGCTTCATCACCGTGACACCCCTGGTACAGTCTGAGATAACAGCCGCATCATCAATATTCATCGCAGCCCGCTCTCTCCAAGTCAACAGCTCAGAGGGCGAGTTATAGGTTGAGGCGAGTGTGACGGCGGAGGAGAGCGAGAGGTTAGTCCTATGCTAACGTCCCCGTAGCGGAGCGGCGTGCACTTCTGGCCGTCTTGTTGTGCGGTTATGGTACGGTCGTGTCGTACGACGGCGCGATGGCGAAAGTCAGCCTTGTGCCGTCGTTGTGTGTGTGTGTGTGTGAGTTGAACAAGGCTAACTCTAAGACCTTATTTCGGTTGGTTTCTCCATTCCAACCAAACCAGTGTGCTGCTACGCCATTTCACACCATGCATTTATCGCGATGCCCACTCTACAGTGATCCATCCCTGCATATAGTTTCTACTGTGGAAATTCAACAGATATCGGCCACAGCCTAGTGAGTTATGGGCACGGAAATCAACTCGCTGCTTGGTGCCTAATAGATCGAGAGCCATTATTGATGTATTTTCTGAAATAGAAAGGCTATTTTACACTACACTAATCTCACAGCCCTGTGGTTATCATGCAGTCGACCACAGCTTCAGGGCCACACAGGGAAAAAACATCATTATTCTTTGGCTGTGGGATATTCTTGAAAGGTGAAAACAGGATCTGAAGGCAGCTCTCCAATGTTTATATATGCTTCTATGTGAATAACTGTGTTTGTGTGTGTATATATATATATATATATATATATATATATATATATACACAAATATATATCATTATATATATAATGTGTCAGTCAGATCTTTAGTGGGTTGCAATGCAATTGGACATTTTCATATGAATGCAACGTTTATTTAAGACTATTATATGAAAACATTATCATTGTCATAACATCTTCCACACTGTCACAATAGTTTGGTTCGACCATCAATTCCTGTCCAATCCAATTCCTTCTATGTTTCATGTGTCATCTGAGTTTGTGTTTTTTAACCAACTGATTTTTGTACCTGTCATAGATGAATGAATGTACTGTGAGCCCTGATCAGCACTCGTCGCTGTATAATGACTCCAGCGATACTTCTTTACTTCAACACACACAAATTACCACTTCAAGGACAGAATATGAAGCCCTTTCCCCCTGACCCTATACATGGATAACCCCTTCCCAGAATCCTCTGCTTTGATCCCAGGGTCATGAAGCAACCTGCACCAGACCCCAGCCCAGAAGCTCAGCACCCGGCCAGCTCTCTAGTTATTTATTTATTTAATCATATTTTATTCATTTACTTAAGGAACCTGAAGATGTTTCCTTTCTACAAAGGAATTGTCTATAATCTCGTATTTGAAATTGGATGGATCTGTTGGATCTGTCGAATCAAACTTATTTCTATTTCTATCTTGCTTTCCTTGTCTGGGCACTTTGAAAGAAAATGGGAAAATAAAGGAGGTGGTATAAAAATACAGAAAATGGTACATGCAGCATTAAAGTTAAAAAAGGTCTCCAGAAATCACACTTTACAATTCAACCCTCATTTTCATGTATTCGTATAAAAAAAAGATCTAAAACTGGGCCGTGGTTTCTTTCCCGCTCTGCATTGCATCAGAGGGTGTTTAGTATTCACATGGCTGTAAGTCGTGCGTGGCTATGCCAAGGTGAACCCGGCGACAGCTGCGCTAGAGAAGTGCCGTGTGTTGTTGTTTTAGACACATTATTACCAAGGGCTTGACAAACCCCTCCACACTCGTAAGCAAAGCACACACCTTTCATATTCCTCAGGACCTACCTCAGAATCAGAATCAAAATCAGAATCAAGTTTATTGCCAAGTAGGATTGTACATACAAGGAATTCCTATAGAGGGACCTAGAGCTGGACAGAGCTGTGCTGGCGGTTGCAGTTTCTTTTTATTCTTTTATTGAAATATTGGGATGTAATTAAACAGGGAGATCTTTTTATACATATAGATTTAGCTCAAAACTCACCGTCTTGGTTATGACTTTATTTAGAGAGAGATTTTTCTCTTTTTTGTGTGGGTTTTATTCTGATTAGTTTTAGGCATGTTTTTTTTGTAATTTGTCTTTATGTAAACCACACCTACTCTATATGGTCAGCTATCCATACACACCAACATAATCAAAGAGTATGTCCTCTCTCTTCAAGGCATTTAGTTTTGTGTCTACTTTTATCACCAGTACTTTCAGAAGTCAGCCAAAGTTGACTAATTTCACCTTTGGGAAAGTTAGACACATTAACGCCCCCACAGGATTGTGTGTGTGACCGCCGTGATTTTACTATCCGCAGCAGGGTCATACAGAATCCAAACATATAGTTCACAAACAAAAGGAGCCCTGCCAAATGAAAAGGCAGAAAAACACATTACTTATTCAGATATTTACATCTGTAAACAAACCCATGTCTCTGTGGGTCCTTTGTGAATACGAGACAAAACGGGGGAATGGTTCAACAAAATTATTTAAATTATAGGTTTGTCTAATAGTAGCTGTTAAAAAGAAAGGAACAGCAGAGTGAGATAGTGAGACAAATGGTTACACAAAGTTTCAAACTTGAATGCAAACACCACCGCTTCATAGCTTTGTGATAATAAAGGGGGTGGTTAGGGTGTTAGGGCTCCCAGCCAAAGGGTTCTGGGTTCGAACCCCAATGTCCGCAGTGTTGCTGTAGGCACCCCACCTGCTCTTTACTGACATGTATCTGAATTCACTGTGAAGTCTGTTTGGATAAAAAGGGTCTGCTAAATAACAAAGTAGGAAGAGTCACGCGGCTTCCTCAAGGGTACCGTGGTAACTGTGGGTTCACTTTCCTTTTCTTATTTTCTAATTGGTTCCAGTGTTTCCTATCCACCAATCCATTTTAAAGACAGTTGCCTTTGAGAAGTCACAGGGATGAACCCTGGGGTTTGTATTCCTTAGGGATGGAGAGGGAGAAACGGCTCAGCCGCCACCGGTTCATTGATTTCCTTCGGTCTTTAACCATTTCAATCTTAAACCACGCCTGCGCCATCACCGCATCACTTTTTCGCATTTCTCTTGCTCTTCTTTTTTTGTTGATGTGTGCGCGCGCAAAAGAGCGTCAATATGGTCAAATTGGGCTTTGTCTGGACACCCGACCTGTGTAATTATTGCCTCTGGCTGGATTTATCCATCCACACTCACTGTACCGATGCTTGACTGATTAGAACTGCAGGGGATCGCTGATATAGGGGGTCATCACTCATAAAAAGTTGCTACTTGCAATATAGAGTCAAAAGTCTGCGGAGCGGGAAAAATAGAAAGAAATAAAGGAAAAAAAATCCCCTTGCTTGGATATGAGAGTGTGGATTGCCTCTCCAAGGTGAGGGCGAGTCCATGGATCATTTTGCTGGAGATTGCCTCACGTTGATCGTACTCGGCCCTGTAGTCCTTCGGCGGGGTTTGTCGGCACAACCGCATCCCCACCACGCTACATGTAATGCTTGTGGTATTCCTGCTAGAGCCACAAAAAAAAAGAGAGATCAAGTGTTCGGCACTCACACGCTGGCTGCTTTCTAAACATCAACTGCCTGGTCTCAATCCGGCAGTTAATCAGCGGTTCACTCTATAAGGTTCGTTTCGTATCAATTATGCTGGTAGTTGTGGTTTTTCTCAAGTTGGCGCTAAACAAGTGAATTGTGTGGATCCATCTGGATGAGAATAGATTACTGGGGGAAAATTGGCAAGAATGTCATTAACACCTGGCAAAAACCTGTGATCGCTAATGCCTTGCCAAAAACAAGCGGCACCAATGTTCGATTTTTGCCAGGGCTAAAAATTAATGTCTCATCAAGTCTTTTATCTTTTATTGTATGCGCTCTGTGGGTCTGGGAGGTTATTCGCTGAAAAATATTGGATTGCTAGCCAGTTGCCGCTGGTTTTCATCCTGTATCTAAACATTTTTAAATGAATACGCTGTACATCTACGAGCTTGCGACCGAGCGATGCACTGTTAACCTACCTGGAGCAGGCTGAACACCCTCCCTAAACTGGTAAAGAAAATAAATAACCGCTTAACAGATGCAGATGAATTTCAGTGTTTGCCATCAAAGGAAGTCTTTTTCTATGATGATACACCGGCAGCAACACTGACGTCTTTCGAGTTATTTTTCTTTTTGTTCGCCTGTTGTTAAATTGAAGCCGAACACATGTAGGCAAACAGTCTCTTTGAACTTCAAAATTATCGTACAATTATTATCGTTATTCATCCCCCAATAGAAGTTCCAAAAGCCATGTTCAAAGGCTAACTATTCATCTTTTGTCGCCGTGTTTTCTGTACTGTTCCTTGTACCTCGTTTTTTGTCCTCCATGTGCAATGCTCCTGTATCACGTTCCTTCCTTGAGACACGCAAGAACAAAGAGTCTCTCTTATGACACTCCAGTGATGCTTCATGTCACTTGTTTCATCTACGAGTCCTTTTATCTCCTCGCTGCATCACGTGTGTCCGTTTGATCGCCGTCGAAGCATGATGGCGCTTAATAATGACAGAGATGTTTCCAAGATGGACCTTGTGAAAAGAACTATAAGATGTGAATGGCTATAGGGGATGTAGCGCCCCTTTGCTGTTGTTGGCAAATAATAGGGGTGGTTAACCTGAATTCTTTAAATAAAATGTTATCTCTAACTTTAATTGTGTTTACTTTGTCTTACTTTGTATGAACTAATAACTAAATATCAATATTATGAAGACATTATTCAATTACTCACATTCCTAATAATCTGCTTTAACCTTAAAACTGTTATCTATCACCTATTATTTATGGCTATACATTAATCCTAAGAAACCATGCCAACACAATGCAGATCCAGTTAACCATTTACTTGGAAAAAAATATAGTTACATAGTTACAATGTTGTGGAATAATCTAGTACAACATAATACTTTAACTTAACACAATACGAGAGTTCGGGAGATCTGGTGTATGAAAGATAAAGACTTTATTTGTACCCAAGAACAAGCACAAATAGAGCCGAGTTTGTTTGACAAAGAACTGGTATTGTGCTTCACACTTCAGGTTATATACAGTAGATTACCTTTTGTGGTTTCCTCCTTCATGCATTAATCACCCAATCACAGCAACCTATACAGTGTTTACCTATCCGAACCTAAAGATTAGGCTCCTCCCCTGTGGCCCGTTCACAGCTCCACACCAGCTGGGCATACTGTTAATACTTCTGCAGCACATGTCCTTGTGAGATAAAGTGAACTATAAACTAAATAACTGATTTGAGATAGTTTACATATAATAAATACCAATCTTGTGTAAAGTAATAATTCAAAGAAAACAATTGTACCTGTAACAAAATATCAGTCAACATAAAGAAGTATTGCATTTTGTATGAGCACAATGAAAATCACACCCAATAAATATTCCTTTAACCAATTGACTATGATACCACAATTTATGATGGTAGAATCCACTCTGAGTATGCAATGATTAACTTTAAGGATAACTTTAACTTGATCAACCATATGTAAGTAGATATAGACAAAAAGACTAGGCAAGTCTACCTTCCACAGAGGTGTCGGTTGACCCCCCTCTGATCGGGGGCCAAAAGGGACAAATGCAGATGTGTGAGTATCTTGCTGTGTAATTAACAATTGTAAGGGGGCCGCTTTATCAACACAATAGACTACGTTCATCCCAGACCAGGCAGGATGTTCCCGTGGTCACTACACCCTGAAAATCTACATTATATTGGGGCGCTGAATTTCAAAGGTTTATTTATAAGAGTTACCCCATCTGTAATTCTCTGTATGTCTCCACACTTATTAGATTCATATAGCATAATGGCAAGACAATAATTATGTATTATCATTAAATGTAGAGGTAAATTTCTCCCACAACAACAAGATCAATTAGCAAAAATAGTCACAGTTCCAATACGATTATCGGTCATTGACCACCACACCCAATCATACACAGATTAATAAAACAGTATTCCAAAAACCCTTTATATATAAATCCTATAGCCGGCAAACTAAATACTGAATCGCAGCTCGGGATCAGGGAAGCCACAAACCCAAAGGCTACTTCGCGCCAACGCGCTGAGAACAAAGGAAACCAATGGCCGCCAGCCACAATGGCCGCCGTCCTTGCCACGAGCGTGGCGCGCCGGTGGAAAGGAAAGACGTCATTCGACGAACACCGAGATGTCCGGTGACGCGAGTAGTCCGCTGGACTCCTCCGTCCCCCGGTCCTCGTGCGTCCCGTCGAGCAGTCCGGACGATGCGCAGCAAAGACTTCCGAGCTGGACACTTTGAGCACCGTCCACAACTGACAAACTAGCTCTAGCCGAGTTAGCTTCCGGCTGCCCTCGGTGTTTCAGTCCGGGTTCACGACGTACACAACATAAAAACAACTACACTGTACAATGATTCCTTAAGACTCACTAGTCGTTTGTCTAATCACATTAACTACGGTAGTGCTTTACGGAGTGATTTACCCACGTAAATGATCGTTGTGTCATGGAGCTCGTCTCCACATGTCTTCTCCTTTGGTCGCCATTTTCCGTCCTCCTTCTCTCACGTCGTCACTCCGTTCCCCCACTTCCTTATGACACTTTACCTCACACTCGTTTCTCATTGGCTTAGAAAAACAAAATGCTAACTTTACAATTGAATTCCCTCTCATACCGTATTGAAGATAAAATATTCTTAAAACATTCCCAGCATCATAAACGTATAAATAAAGAAAACAAAATACAATTTACATCATGTAAATAACTCAATACATGAACCAATACATACTTAACCATGAAACTCTGTTCAATATGCCATATCAGACATATGCATACTTTATAACCTTTTTAGTCCTATTTATTCTATTAATGAACTTATTCTAATTATATATCTATTTATACTATTTATTAATTCCTATTTATTAATCAATTAACTTTTAATAGTTAGGCCTAAATTTCCAAAGGGCTACAGGGAGAAGAGGACGAAAAATGGCAGGGTAGTCTAGCATCCCAGCTCCTACATGTATCTTGATATACGGTAAGTCGCTTTGGAAAAACGGCGTCTCTTCAATAGTTGAAGGTAACATAGAAAGAAACTGCTCTGTTTGTTGAGATGAAAGGTCGGCTGTTCAAAAGACAATAATTGCGAATAGAAGAAACTCATCGGCACTTTTAAGTCATCTCATCGGAGTTGACGGTAACAAGAAAAAAATGCGATCCCACCCCTTGTACTGTGAGTCTTGTGTGTGACTCACACAGTTCACCGTGAACGGCCGTGTTTGTCCTTCATTTTAATGAAAACAAACCAGGCTTTGTTTTCCAATTTATCACCATTGCTTTATCCCTCCCTGATTTTGTTATTTGTCTTTGGCTTGAATACAGACACACATAAAAGAACAGAGATAATCCAACATTCACAGGCAATTTTTGTTTTCGCAGACTGGTACTTTTAATCAAAATGTCTTTTTCTGTATGGCAAGTTATATTATCAAAAAAAGCCAGTACAAATAGTCAACAGATCAATCAGAAGTTCCAGGAAACATTTTAACATATTTCAAATGTTAAAATGTAAATAAAAACACACACACACTAAACAAACTACACAACATGGCTACCACTTCTTCACGAACAGAAGCATTATGCAACATTTACCTTCACTGGGCTAATAAAAGCATCCTTACTTGTATGCTGGAAGCGCTGCTCCTGTTGTGTCATTGTTTGCCCTTGTTACACATAAAGTAGAAAGGGTGCCCTTGGGCAAAGCACACCCATGTGCACCTAAGGGCTCACATGGAGAAAGGTAATTATTACTTTGTGTATGTTTATAAAAACATCTATAAAGAGGTTGTAACGTACCGTTTCATTTAAAAAGCCTGCAGCAGATGCAGATAGCTGGGAATACACTGCTGATGTGCGTGTCAAATATGTTGCTTTGTGTGATTGTTGAATGTATCACCTGTCATATTTAATCAAAATAGGCACATAATCCATCATCCAGCTGCACTGCAGAGTGAATCGCCCATCTGGGGCGATTTCAAAATGGCTGCAAGCGTGAGACTGTTATCCAGAACTACCCAACTGTTATTCTGGTGAAACGTCCACCTCTTTCAGCAGGGGTAGCATAACATTTATTCAATAGAATGATGTTCAATTAAATCCTCCCTGGAAATGGCATCATCATTAGGTGAATTGCCATTCACTTTGAGATATCTTTTACATTAGAAAAATCTAAAATACATCATTACATTGTCAGTCAGCCATGGTTCCTGTAAAGTCTCTGTATGAAACTGCTCATCCAATAGAAAGTAATGCTCTCCCACATGCAGTCGGGTTTCAAATATAGAGAAGCAATGAAATATTAATGACACAATCCGGCTTACAATTTGATTCTCCATTTCGCTCACCTTCAGTTAAACAAATATCTGTCTACCCTAAGGATGAATATAGAAAATGTTAATGTATGTATGAGACGATGCCTTCTTTGTGATGTGCCGTCTGTTCTTAGTTAGCCTTATCTTTATCTTATAGATTTAATACGTCCACAACAACGATACAATCTGTTAATACAGCGAATCTCAGTGGCTGTCACTCTGTCTGAACTAAAGAAGTAAGGCTCTGGAAAACACAGGACTCCTTTCACCCCAAGTAAATAGACCCATCACTGATTCATATCAGCCTCAGAGTTATCACTTCCAGAGAAACACACACAGGCAGGCACACACACACATGCACACACGTACACATTCACTCACATACACACGCACATACATACGTACACATTCACTCACGTATGCAGTCATGTACATGTACGCACACATTCACGCCGTGTACACACACACACACACACACACACACACACACACACGCACACACACACACACACACACACTGTCACTATCTCACTATCTCACATCACTGCAAACAGGAGGTGAGATGTCTGGCCACAGAAAAAAAGTATATATTTTTTCTATATAACAAGTTGAAAGACACATTACACTGTTTTTTAGAAAAAAAAGGTTATAAAGTGGCCTGGCGTTTACGTCTCAAGGAGAAACACACACAAGGTAGAAGCCTTGAGGGGGGACTGAATGTCGTTTTCATTGAAAATTGTTGTTAAGTGCATTCAATTTGTACCTAAGCAGATCTTTTTCATAAAATGATCTTTAATCTCAAATATATCATAGCATAGCATGAATCTTTTAGTATTTTCTCTTCAAAGGGTTTTATGTAATATAAATGTTATATTACAAGCCACTATCCAATACCTAAAGTGTTTTGAGTTTTTCACCCAGGGAAAGGTCCAAAAGATTATTTCATGCCTAGTCCGAATGCAGTCGTTAAAGTGGCAGTAGACTGCTTTTTTGCTTTAACGTATCAATATGAAGTAAATGTTGATTGCACAGTGTAATGGCTACAGAATAATGAGTTTAGATTGGCCTAGGTACGATCTCCCGGGAAAAATTAAGGCTTCATTTACGACACAAAGGACATGTGTCAACCACTGTGCACGCAACCAACAAACAACCAACCTCCTTCTGTTGTCTTATTGCTATATGATAAACGTGGAATATTGCACAGGCAAATCTGATGACACTACTCATATCTGCGTATGCTACATTTTAGTTGTGTTGAATATACTACCTGATCCCAATATACTACCTCATGTCGCCAGGCGATCCAGTCAGGTATCAACCCAGTTTGCTTTTCTCAACACATACTAAAGAATTTGCATCTGCTTTAATGTCTCCATTATAGACTAAATGAATGAATAAACTCACGGTTTTCCTCCTAATGTTTTCTTCTACTCCCCCCTCCACCCCGACGTCAACCCCTGCTGCTGATACTTGTTTGTGCGAAGCAATACTCAAACTATGGTATTATTATGCAACGCACATCTTTGCATAGTAATACCATCACTGAAGCGCGTCTTGCAATGTT
>JAOPHQ010002915.1:52500-65000 GCA_030340625.1 Merluccius polli
CATTGTTTATTCATAAATTAAAGATTCAAAGCATAATGGTTTATTTTATAGCATAACGGGATGTGTAACTGAATGTGCAACATTTACATTTCAGCCCAAAAATAGCCTTAATGGAAAGTCATAAAATAGTAATTTGTAGCTGTAATTTGTCGCCTCACATATTGTTTACTTACAATAAAATCCTCAACTAACTCCTCAACAGCTGAAAATAAGACTTAGCGTTGCAAAAGTTATGCCTCATATTTTTCGCTAGGACAACCATTTGATGTAGAGGCTAAAACAAGACGACAACAACGTTAGGTTACTAATGGTTTTGATAGACGTTTATTCTGACAGGTGACACAAGTTTAAAGTAGACACCTGTTCACTCACTCCCAGTGCTCTGTCAATCAGTCATGGAAATACACATCCCCAATATTAGGCTACACTCACCGGGCCACAACTGCTGCCAGCCTGCCAGCACCCCCCCCCCCACCACCAGCACCACCACCAACCATGACCTGTCATCACCTGCAGAGGTGTGGACTATTAGTGTGTGTGTGTGTGTGTGTGTGTGTGTGTGTGGCACTCTAAAGTGTTGCTATTTGTGTGAATCTTCCGACCTCCGGTAAACCGCCCGGCAACCGCCCCCGAGGTCGCCGGGCGGATTCCATCCACTCTATCTCTGCTCTGAAAGGCCCGAAACCGAAAATAGTACAATAATCTATGACTCGCTCTCGCTCTCAGGCATATTGTGAGGGGTGAAAAAAGGGGTGAACCTTGCACAAACTGTAACAGAATACAAATATATATATATATATATATATATTATATATATATATATATATATATATATATATATATATATATATATATATATTATTATATATATTATATATAATATATAGTATATAGAAAATATTTATGACTCAGAAAAGTCTCCTCATCTATAATATATAAAAAAAGTCCTAAGAGAAGTTGTGGAAAAGTATTTTTCAAAGGTGTTCCTTAATGCTACCCCTTGTACCACTGCTTTGCTTCCGAAAACAATATTTGAAAGCAACATCACTATATTAGTACACTTGCATACAAGGCAACACAAATTGGCGCTAATCCAAATAAATGTTGGCATTGATTAACATACATTTAAAACAAAATATTTTTTCACTTAAAACAGAACCTTTATATTACTTTCAAAATATTTTTGACAGCCAAATTGGCACTAATCAACAAATGTTGGCAGTGATGAACATAAACTGTTAACTTTTTGGTAAAACTTAAACATTGCTGGTCATCATCAAGTGTATAAGTAGTATAAGTAGTCTGGCTCATCTTGAGTTTGCACACCCCGATTCTTCGCACATGCAACAGAGCACTTAATGTCCCGCTTCTTGCATGTGCCCCTCAGGCGGCTGCAGCCTGTCTTGCGGGTGCATCTGATGACCCGAACGAGGACCTGTGGAGCCGGTGGTAAGTCAGTTTGGACAAGGACAAGCCCCCCCCCCCCCCCCCCCCCTCTCCATCACTCTCTTTCCATCCCCATTCTCGTGGCAGGAGTTCATCTACGCTTTGCTTCCACTGCTGCACCTGGTAGGACACAGCAAGACTGTGGTACTCGGCTGCTGCTGCTGACGTAGGTGGCAGACCCTGTGGTAGTGGCGCCTTCGCACAACAGCGCTTGTGTCGTGGTGAGTCGAGTCCCTCGCCAGGCTGCCCGTTGCACAGGCACAGCAAAACGTTCCCTCCTGCTGACGCAACATCTGCTGTGGATGCTGACTGTGTAGCTGTGTGCTCTAGCTTGCTCACACAAGTCACCGCTGGTTGTGAATTTCTTGAGGGGACCTCCGTTCCCAATGCCAAAGAGGCGGGAGGTAGTGTCACACCCGACTGTTGCATGGATGAAGAGGATGTGACCAATGCGTGGATGAAGAAGGTTTGACTATCGGATGGATGAAGAGGATGTGACTGTTGCATGAAGAGGATGGGACTATTGCATGGATGAAGAGGATGGGAATATTGCATGGATGAAGAGGATGGGACTATTGCATGGATGAAGAGGATGGGACTATTGCATGGATGAAGAGGATGGGACTATTGCATGGATGAAGAGGATAGGACTATTGCATGGATGAAGAGGATGGGACTATTGCATGGATGAAGAGGATGGGACTATTGCATGGATGAAGAGGATGGGACTATTGCATGGATGAAGCGGATGGGACTATTGCATGGATGAAGAGGATGGGACTATTGCATGGATGAAGAGGATGGGACTATTGCAAGGACAGAGAGAGAGAGAGAGCGAGAGAGAGCATCAATTGAAGCCACATTAGGTAGTAGATACAACACCCAGCTGTGGACTGTGGTAATGAAGACCCAACACCTCACCCGCCCCCCCCCCCCCCCCCACCCCCACCCTGCCCGCTGAGACTCTTCCCTCCCTTTCTATCATCTCCGGGAAGTGCTTCACGCGTACAGTTGAAGGACGCCCCCCCCCCCCTCTCTGGGTCTGCTGCCGGTCGCGGTCGCCCATCGCTGTCGCTGGTCTGAGAGATAACCGCCGTCTCGGAGAGCCTTCCTTTATGTGGGTGTCAGAGCCATCCGCGCACAGTGCCTTGACACGGGGGGGGGGGGGGGGGGGGGTTGGAGGTGTCCTAGTCTGCAAATAACCCCGCTTTTGGCAGTCAACTGTGTGGAAGAAGAGGTTAAGTGCACGCAAACGCACACGTGCACACACACACACACACTTAAGATCCCCTGCGGGGGAAAAAATAAGACAGGCCGGGACTGGACTGAGTATGGGTGAGTGTGTATGTGTGTGTGTGTGTGTGTGTGTGTGCGTAAGAGTGTGTGTGTGTGTGTGTGTGTAAGAGTGTGTGTGTGTGTGTTTTACAGGGGCGGAATAGAGATGTACTGCTCTGCAGGGAAAAATCTGCGCTTTCCTGAGCTTCTCTTCTTTCACCGAGAAATTACAAGAGGGTAAATGTATTCATCTCCTGAGCTCCAGGGATGGTTAAACGGTTTGTTATCCAGCCCCTCTCGCTCTCTGTCTGTCTGTCTCTCTCTCTCTCTCTCTCTCTCGGTCTCTCTTTCCCCCTCTCGCTCTCTCTGCAGGTCTTATCAGGTGAGGCTCAGGTGGTGGTGGGTGTCACCTGAGATAGGCTCAGGGGCAGGCGCAGGTGTCAATCCTCCTTACCTGCCCGCCCTAAACAAGTCATCCACCTCCGCTGTCAGGGGTCGCGCCAATCCCTGATGAGCTCATCAACCGGGAGGCGAGAGGTGGCTGTCGCTTTCTTACTTTTTAAAAGTACACTAAAAGCTTTGAAAGATTCATGATGCAACCACACACACACACACACGTCAACACACACATGCATGCACTCACACACGCATGCACACACGCCCACACGCACATTCACAAACGCACACATCACACAAACACACGCACACACACACACACACACACTCCCGCTTGACTCAGACAAGCATTCTGACATCTTAAACTCTCAAACGTTTTGAATGTACACTAAAAGCTTTGAAAGATTCATGATACACATGCACACATATACACATGCACGCACACACACACACACACACACAAACGCAGAGACAGATGCACACATGAACGCACGTGCACATACACGCAGGGACACATGCACACGCACACGCTAATATTGACATTTGCCTGGGAATCAATGACACAATTTTTTCCCCAGAGCACTCTGTATATTGGGTTTTGGCAACTGAGTGAAATTGTAAGGTTTCACTCAGATACAATACTTCTGTGCGTCTGTATGCTTTCATTCAGCTGGTTGATAGAATAACGCTATGAGAGCCCCTCAAAACATTGCAACTGGAGCTAAATGGCACCTTTCGTTCTGTGGGCCCACCTTGAATTAATCCTATTTAAGGGTTTAGCTAGCATGCAGAGCAGCATTCACTCATCACTAATCCATATCTCACCCACACTCGCTAGCAGGGAGGCTCATACAGGTGAAGGCAAGCACACACACACACACACACACACACACACACACCTTTTAATTTAGTTATTTAGCAGACGCTTGTAGCCAAAGTGACATACAAGAGAGAGACTGACAACAATCAAAGCATGAAATAAGTTCAAATAAGTAAAATGTATGCGTGCACACACACACACACACACACACACACACACACACACGGGCGCGCGCGCACACACACACACACACACACACATATGCACATTCATATGTTTAATCTGAATCTGAAATTCAGAAAATAACGGTACACTCTGTACGCATCGAGAAGCTTTCTACACAAATCCTGCTGATGTTAACAAGACATTTTTAAAAATCAAAAAGCTAATCAGGGTAATGGCCTCCTGGACAAAAATGTTTGTTTTTGTTTAATGTGTTTCTAGCAAGCAGGAGGAACACTAAAAGCAAGTCATGCAAGGATATGTATTGTTTTTATGATTATTGCCCCTGAATCTTTTTTATTTCATTCTCTGGAGCACAATGTTTTAATGTGTCCAATTTGGACCTCCATAAGAATACATAATAAAACAAAAATAATTATGCATATAATTATAATTACAGCAATGTTCTAATTTCTAAATATTAAAAAAATGTAATAATGAATTATATGTAATGAAAAAGAATATAAATCATGACAAATATAAAGAATAAAAAAGATTGACCATACATCTATTCCCCCCCTTCTAAGCCCAAAGTGCTGCCCAAAAGTGTCCAAAAAAGGCTGGAGTGGCGTGCGAAGTGAGCAACGAAACACAGCCGGCGTGCATTGGCGCTCCGTGTTCGTTTGCCCCCTGTTCAAAACAACATGATGCCACTTCTTTTTTTTCCGGGTCGCGCTACAAATACAAACTGAAGTTCCCTCTCCCTTGCGCTTCGGGCTCCGCAGTGTGAATATTCACCAGCCGGCCCCGTCGCCGGCTCTGTGTTCAGGCGTTCGGGTGTACAGGCGCAGGGAGAGCCTCTGTACTGGAGGGGAGAACACAACATGAATGGAAGAACGATGCGGTGGTCTTCTGAGCGCCAGCCTCGCTACCGCCTCGCCACCGCCTCGCCACCGCCTCAGGGCTGAGCCGGAGAGCGGCAGGGGGGGGGGGAGCAGACTGGAGAACAGACAGAGGGAGAGACAGAGAGAGAGGGAGAGAGGTAGAGAGAGGGGGAGAGGTAGAGAGGGGGGGAGAGGTAGAGAGAGGGGGGAAAAAGAGAGAGACAGACAGACAGAGAGAGCGAGTTATATTCAGTAAATAGTCAAGGTCAATTCTCTGTCTGACCTGGTAAACAGCCATTCCTGCAAAACATGGCTCGGGCGTCGAGGAGTTAATCAAATACTACGTCTATGCCCTCTACATTACATCAGACTGCACTGCACCCCCAGCAGCACCCCAACCCCCCCCCCCCCCCCCCCCCACCCCACCCCCACCTCCCCGTACCGCTCTCTGTAGAAAATGATTTTATAGATATTTTTATATGGACGCTTCCATCCCCACTACTGGTGGTATGTGTTCAAAGATTGATAGCCGATGCTGTACCACACTAGATCATACTAAACCATATTATACTATACTGTATCATACCATACTAGACCATAACAATACCATACTGTGCTATACTCTATACTTTACCATACCACACCAGCCTACTAAGTAGTACTGCTTAGTAGTATCCATATATTCTCCAATATTATCTAAAGGGTCCTGTTAATCCCACACATATATCACACTGGACTTTAAACTGTTATGTGTTCAAATGATGACTAGTCCCATTTATTTCCCTTAAGAGCAGGTACCAGAGATGATTATCTTCACTACTTCTGTTTGAGACAAGAACAAACGGAGGAATGGGAGGGGGGGGGGACTAAAAAGGTATTTTTTCTGCAATTGCATGATCAATAGATTTATGTCTTCAGCTATGTTACTTTGGTAAATGAATGGGGCTTTTAGTTGGGTGATTGAAGAGAGAGCCATAGTGGGGGAAAAATGACAAGTGGAGATATATGGATTATCTCAGCACAAGGTTATAGATTACAGCCGGGCTAAAGTGCATTAAACTTCAGGAAATACAGTGCTCCCAGCTGCGTAAGCCACCTTCTATTAGGCTGTATTTGGTACTTTTGCTATGCAGCGCTTGTGTACTTCCTGCCACAGATGTGTTTGGATTCGCAATGCAAAAAATAAATAAAAGCTCACCCAGTTACACATGGCGCCCCATCTCACGGCCCCCTCTTTGTAGTTCACGTGAAGTAACACTCAAATGAAAGTACGCCTTTTACATCAGCGTTGTCTTCACTTCACGCGATTAAAAAATGGATGATTCGGAAACAAAAACGAGGCTCGTTATAACATTGATAAGTTTAAGATAGGGGCGCGCATGAATCACTTGGGAGTAGTGAATGCTCATTTCTGAGCAACCCCATTACTTTCGTCTCTCCTCAATTGAATCCCAGTAATGGCACATTGAATAGTATTGAAAGGGCTCTAAGTGTGCTATGAAATGCCTTAATGTTCACTCGGATCAGCCAATTAGCCATTGTATCTCACAGCATGCGTTTGCACTCACTGGAGTGCATTCAGAATCGAGTGTGGCAGATAACAGTATCTGTTTGATTGCTGGAACCTACATCCCTATTTCACATTAAAAGCACATGGAACATTACACAGCCTTCACTGCGTGCCAAAGGAAACCAGTGGGGCGGCCATACAGATGGCTCCAAAGTGAAAAGTAAAAGCGCAAATAAAAGTGTGGCAAAAATTTTTTGTCATTTTCCTCCATTTCCTCTCATCCATTATCGGTGACATAAATCCAATTGATGTATCCAAAGGAAATATAGCTGTGCTTTTATGTTATTTGTATTTTTTGAGAGAGAGAGAGAGAGAGAGAGAGAGAGAGAGAGAGAGAGAGAGAGAGAGAGAGAGAGAGAGAGAGAGGGGGGAGAGAGAGAGAGAGATGCCATATAAAGGGCTGTCTATTTAATTTGCATGATGACATGATGAAAAGATAAGACAATATTTAATGAATGTGTGTGTACTGTATCCAAGCATTTCCTGGATCTATTTTTTGTGGTTGTTTTCCCAACTAGAGGGCAGTTATTGTGGCGCGGTTTGACATTTAAACAGCGCCAGAAGCCATGGGAAGATTCGCTCTGTGGGACAAAACAATCATCAGCCAATCAATGGTCAGATGTGATGTCACCACCTCCACAGCTGGGATCTGTCCACTTTAAATTACTACCAAAACCACACAGGTCACCATGCAAAAACAAAAAGATACATAAACATAAATAATAATAATAATAATAATACGATTTTGATTTTGTCACACATATTCTTTATTTTACTTTTTTATTTGATGCAGTATTCATGAAGGAAGCAAGTTTCATGTCAAGCCTCTGTGAAAGACAACTCCAATAAAACATCATTATTTTATGGTATTATTTCATATACGGACATATAACGTGTCTTTGCCATGTTTTTCAGCAGTAAAGCCATAATTCCCAGGTGGTTGGTTAAAGGCCTACAGACTGCAGGCTGTGGATGTTCAAATTGATTGTTCCAGCGCTGGTGCATTAGATTACGACATACAACACCAACGGCCACAACGTCAACCATCACATCCTCTTGACAATAAAAAAAAACCTAAAAACAATTCACAGGGGTTGTATGGATCCATCAAAAATGTTCCCCGCCTATCATGGAAATTCACCAGCAAGCGCTATCAAATGCAATCTCTCAGAAAACCGATCAATACAGATGGCGGTATTTTATGCACCACATGTTACGGTCATGATTGTTCTGCGCTTTTCCGGCCGTCCAAGACCGGCGGCTTTGTGGAAGCGGAAGCTGCATTTCCACTGAGGTTGACACTGATTATAGGTATGATGCCGCGTGTGCATCTGCATCTGCATCTCCATCCCGACTGCATGCTTCTCAGTGTGGTGGCAGGTGACATTGGTCGCGAGCCAAGGTGCCATCTTTTGTTTGTCAATTCTACATCCATCAGGGAAATGGATGTATGTTGTTGTATTAAGTAACATAGTAAAATGTATGTGCCTATTTAATGTGAAATAAGCATTAGAGCCTTGTTATATATGACCTTTGTCATGCTATCTTAATTTCCTTCAGTAAAGCTCAGAACCTTCAATGTTGATCTACTGTTGCTTTAAATAATCAGTCTACCTCTGCCCTTTTCCATTGGCCAAGCTCAGACCCAGGTTTATATAGGCGATCTATATCATAGGTCATAGTGGCCATTTGGTCAGCTCTACATGGAGCCATGCTTTGAGTTTGGTTTCTCTTCAGGTTCTTCTTCGTACCAGTCCTTGGAGAAGCATTGCGGTAAGTTTGTAGCTGTTTTGCTGCTATACTACCTGTGCTCTATGAGCACCATTGAGAACACATTTGTAGCTTTGTATATGTGACTGCAGGTATTTTATGTTAACTTCTGTAGACCGCACTATCCTTTTTTATTCAGTTTGCCGAGACAAAACCTGTATGAGATGTGTGATAAACAACCAAATAGTCATTGTTTCATAAGTTTTTTGTTTTGCTAGATAGTTGTATCTGTCCATTCATGGCACATGAACCTGGCACCTTATTTTTTTCATATTAACGTTGGCACTGAAAATCCATGTAGGATTTGTATACAAGGGGGAATTCAGGGGAATTCAACACACATTCACTTGTTGCCGACAAGTAAGACCTTCAGTTGAGTAGTTCGGTATCCTTGGTGCTCTTAGTGAGTGTGGAGAGGAGGAGAGAGTATTGCCAAGGTCAGGTCTTGCTATGCCGTAGTCTGGAGTGAAAGAGCAATCAAGTTTCAATATAGACCTGCTCTGGATGCAAACAATCAGAGCATAGAAAGATACTGCAAGGTAATAAGAAAGAAGGGACTTTCCCCCCATACCCATGAGACCATCCTGATATTCACGTTTGCGTTTGGCAATGAACATCAGTCTGGCCTTCGCTGGGCAGCCATTGATTTCTAAACGCGTTCAATTTTTGTAAAACACTTTCAACGGGATCGAGGCCAGATCTACAGCGAGAAACTGAACGTGAACTCGCGAGATGGGCATGGTCTCCCGAGGTGTTAGACCATCATTACCATTAAATCACCATACGTTTGGTCTGAAATGTTTGAATGCATGTCTTTTAAAATGGTAAAAATTTGGCAAGGCATATCAGGACAGTGATATTTTGTGATTTGTGATGGTAATTACCAAAAATATCATTGTGTCGTGCTTTTTAAAAGAATGAAATTAAAGTTTAATGGCACAAATTAAACAAAGATGCATGCAGTGAAACGACCTCATAACAGGTAATAAATGGTGGTGGTTAAACTGACAGGATGGACACTTAAATAAAAATGTTATGATCAGGTGAAACAAGTAAACATAAAGCCTATAGATTGAAACAGCGTACAGGCAACATCTTAAAAAGTAGATCAACAGTAAGCTTGTGCATCTAACGCTGATCTTACTGGTATTTGTTCTTCAACATGCCTGGCCCAGATTATTTTTGTCGTCTTGTTTTAGGCCAAATGACTTGGCTGCTGATTTTAGTAGGACACTGTGTTCTTGCTATATATTTGTGCGCAACGATAAACTAAAAGGTACACTTAACACACACACACACACACACACACACAACTATAATATCGTTCCAAGCGAACACACTGCCAGTTTCGCGAGTTTGAGCGATGCATTCCACTGCAATCAATCACATTCATAAATATACAAACAACGTTCATTAAAACATGGAGACTCAAAACACAATACGCAGTGGCATCTGCCTCTACTGGGTCCTTTCAAATAGTTGGTTAATGAATTGTTATGCAGCTGCTGGGTGCTGCTGTGCGACTCAATATTTTTCTTTTCTCTCTCTGTCTCTGTTACTAATAAACGTGTCTGGCAGCAGGACCTTCATTACGTTGAACCAATTCCCAGTCTTTTCAGGTGTGGACCCTCGATGGAGGAACAAGCTTCCTAGGTCCATACAAACTGCGGACTGCTTTCTCTAACTTTGTTCACCCTCCCTATTACTTAAATGTAGAGCTTTAAGCTACCCTGCTCCTAGTGAATGTTTCTAGTTCCTCCCTTATTTCCTTTTAGCCTCTCTTGTAAATTGCCTTGGATAAAATCGTGTGTGTGTGTGTGTGATGGCCCATATTCCAGGGCTTAAGCTGTATTCTCCTCATGATCTCGTTCATCCAGTGCTATTGTGAGTGTGCTCTGAGGTTCATTGGACTAAAACCAATCCAAATGAATTTTACTTTGTTTGATTATTTTCTTAAGGTTGTGAAAACCATATCATACCTTTTAAAACAGGGTTCATATTGCAGTGGCAGCATTAGGCCTACATAATGTCAAGAAAATGGCCTTAATGGTTTCTAAATCAAACATAATTTTGATTTGTTTAATATCCTTTGGTATCATTTAATGAGACTGCTCTCCTGCAAAAATTCCTGAAATGCATAAAAAGATACAAAAAACGTAACCCTACCCTCAATAAGGAATGATTAATTAAATCATAATATGTAATGTCTCTTAACAAGCTGTCATTGTTGAAACCCAACGAGTCGGAACCAAGGAGGATGTCACACAGCTGTCTCCAATCAGTTTTCGTTTTTGTTCAGACTCAGAAAACACGGGTACACTGCCGTGTCACAACGTAAGCTCAAGGTCATAAGGGAAAGTGTTTTTATTGTCAAATTTGCAGTGGTGCATGGTACCATACAATACACAGCCACACCTCTCAAAATCTCTATGAGGAACGCATGCGTCGCTGGCTCAGAGAGTTTCATTTGTCCACGTCCACCTGCGGCGGGGTAGCGGCGGCGGCGTCGGAGGAGCAGGATTGTGCATCACAAGCACGTCTGCGCCGGCGGTGCCAGACCTGGTCAGCCAGAACGCCTTCCCCTTGTCCCGTTTTCAGAAGTCTGCCCCTAATCGTGGGTGATGGCTCTGGCGCACTGCGATGCATCGCCCGTGACACCTGAGACCTCGTCCTCACAGGGCAATAATATCCGTGCAGTTCTGCTTCTGACAGAAATGTGTGTTGTCGTCGCTCTGAAGACGGACGTTTGCAACATGCGGGCGCAGCTGAGGGGGCTGCTGCTCTTGCATATCTATATACATACATGTAGAGCTAAGGGCTGGGCGGTATGGCCAAAATCTTCTATCACGATGTAGGTCATTTAATATCTCGATAACGATATACATCACGATACCCTGTCGAAGGTTCGCTCCTCTTCGCGGTTCCAGCGACAGCCGGTGTTTATTTTAATTGCAGAGCTGAACAACCTTCTTTACACAACATCATCCCTGACAGTCTGTCACACGGCTAAAGATGGATGCTACTCACCTTGAACGTCTCTCTTAATTCTGTTGGACCAAATCAAACGTGATGTGTGTTAAACTACTGTATAACCACGCTGTTTTCACATCATCACATCTTTAGGTGTATTATTTAGTCGGTTAAGTCAGGGTCTTCGATTTAGTTTTGTGAAAAGTATGGACACTAAAGCCAAGAATTTCATGTTCACAATGCACCCCATATAATGTAGGGCTAAGTTTATACTGCAGCAATGTCTGATTATTTCAGGATTGGCAATGCTTCAGCCTGCAGTCGGTTGAACGCTGGAGGTTTTTCAAGCGGCGAGGCAGGGGAATTATGTATTATTGTTAATGAGGGATCAACCTGAAGTATAAGGAAAAAAAGCAGACAAAACATTGAGCTAGGAAACTTAGCGATGCCAACCCAATGGCACCAGCTGTCACCAGGCGCCAGTGATATATGTTTTTATCGCATAAGACGTAATTCCATTACACATATGGCTAGGGACAACTTTTCCAATTATCTAAACAATATTGTCAAAAGCTGATGTGCACCTCGGTAACACACGTCATGCAGCACAGTTTTATTGAAATGAACGCTAATCACTAAAATGCTTACTGTAGTACAGCTTGTTGTGGTGGACGCACCGCGCTAACAGTTAATTTACTTACAGCAACAACGGACACAGTGACGTCATAACACAGGGACAGGATACTGTTTGACTCTCAGCCCTAAAGGTTGTTGGTTAAAACCCAATATCTGCAGTCTTTTAGCAACTCCTACCTGAATAACATGTTCCAGGTAATTATTATCTCTTTTGAAAAAAGCATTTGAGTTGATTAAAGGTCAGAGGCCGAATGTATAGGCTGGACCAGGCTCTTCCACTGAGCAGTAGGCCTGTGTCCCTCGCATGACTGTTATTCTGTTTTTGGACCGTTTGGGGGAATATTTCAGTTAACAAACCATTTTAAGTGTAATGATAATCTAATAGATTGTATGTATTTATTATTAATGAGACTTTGAAATAATGAGTATGTGTAATGGAGACAGTTTGTGTAAAATAAATGTCCTCCTGAAGCTACAATTACAATATCAAGATGATTGACTGGATGTCTTCTCCTTACAGTATTCTGTAATCATCAGTCTAAAAACGGCTGACGGCTAACGAACATCAAAC
>JAOPHQ010002915.1:70000-91515 GCA_030340625.1 Merluccius polli
ATCACGTATCAGAGAGTGACTAAATTGTTGAACGTTACCAAGCAGGCGGGGTATCACTGGGGGGGGGGGGGGCTTGGTGTGGTGATGCTGCTGGTCCTGATGCTGCTTGACCTGCAGCTTCAGCAGCACCACATCCACACCACCGCATCAAATCCTTTGTGTCACTCTGCTGCATATAGCAGCACTGTACAAATAAACCCTATTTCATTTGACTTAGACCTACATTTAATAACTAACAAGGTGTAACTGTAACATTCAACAACAACAATAAGAAGAAGAAGAAGAAGAAGAAGAAGAAGAAGCATCATAATAATAATTATAATAATGACATAGATGAACAATGAACATAGAAGTGTATTATCAATTACACAGAGAGTGGTGTAGATGGGAGATCAGATATCCCAACTGGGGGCTTCTGCAAATATTTCCCGAGTGCATCTGGACGTTAAAGAGTAGCTATCAGCCCATTACAAGCAAGAACATGTGGCTGCAGAGTAGGACACACGTTACGCCTCACGTTAAAGGAAGGAGCAGTGATCCAGCTGGCTAGCTACTGGCTTGATCCGTACCCTTCAATCTGTATCGGAGTCTAGCAGCTATCGTAGCGTCATTTATTTAGCATTAGCTTTATTGCTACTTAGCTAGCTAGCTCCTGCAAATGAAACCTCTACACACAAAATGGCATTTTAATGTTAATATGAGACGGTACCTGAACGCTTGGACCCTTTTCATTGTGAAATATAATATGAAAATAGACATCTGCCTCCTGTTGACATCTGTCCATCAGTCTAGCAACCTCTGGGACTTCTTACGTCCCGGACTTGGGCTGTCTGTCATGGCGTCCAGCAGAAACCCGGACCCCACTTTCAGTGCAGGCGAGGGCAGAAGAAAAATAGTGAGGAACAGGGGTGCAAAGTGCATTTCTTTCTTTCTTTCTTTCTTTCTTTCTTTCTTTCTTTCTTTCTTTCTTCATTTGTTACCTCAAGGCAGAACATGAGGAAGGGTGCCCACCAGCTACACTGTATTTATTTATTTGTCCTTTGAGGGCGACCAGCAGGTGGCGCTCTCGACGACCACCTATATATAACCTATGTCTTGAGTTGGCCCGTCGGATTCAGAGATCGATAACTAAATCAAACCTTAATGGCATGTCAATGTTTAGTGGCAATGAGCTAACGACATGACAATTACCTCATGATAGCAATCGCATCTGCCTCCACCCGCCTCTACCCATTGCTGGTCGAGTCTATGGCCATTCGGTCTATGGCTATGACCACTAAAACACGCCCTTTCCGTTCATCCGTTTGGAAGATCATCCGCAGCCCCCATCGCTCATACAGAGCATAGTAGGCAATTATAAAAGTGCAAAAGGAGCAGTTAATTTGCTGGATAGTCTCCCTCAGAAATGAAGGCAACGCTGGCATCGATCTGGATACAAGTTTCCGCCTCAGGATGCTACGTCAGTGTTTGGAAGACTTCACTGGAAGTTGTCGCGAGAGGAGCCAAGCTGTCCCTTGTGAAGGGCTTCATGGGGGCACCACGCTCACATGCAGATTGACAGCAAGCCCGACCCCTGTGTTGAAGGGTGTGATGTTGGTTAGCCATTACAAGCCATTTTTAAATCCACCCTAGTATAGTCAGTATATATCAGGAGTGGGAGTGTCCGCCCAGATGTATATGATGGAAAGATCAGCCCACCAGTTGGGACACTGAGTAGGCCGTACAGGCTGACCCATCCATTATACATCTGGGTGGACACTCCCACCTGTGATGTCACCATATATTTCACTTAATGTGAAGACCTTTGAGACAACATTGAAGTCATGATCACCCAAATCACTATTTAATCATTCACTCCACACCTAGTTATGATTTTTGCACATGCCATAGTTTCACACGTGTGATGCCAGTGGCAGAATAAAATTGGATTGATCTCAGTGTAAACAGCAGCGAAGATGGGGTTCAGGATTTGGAGAGTGTTTGATTTGGCCCACATCGGACCAGCAGTCTATGGGGTGTTGATCTGTGTTTGGTTAGCTTAGCTTCCCAAGTGTTTATATTTGCTTGTTGTGATTGTGAATTGAATCGAAGAAAGCAGATGTGTAGTGTACAGTTTTAGAAACCAAATGGTATTCCTTAAATTCATACACCTCTCAACTTTAGAGTACTTGAGGTTGGCGGCTATAGGACTTTACCCTAAAATGTTTTCACATTAATGTCATCTTGTTTAGCTATAAGCATAGCTATTTCTCCATTGCTTTTGATGGAATATAATGGTTTCTGCCATTACGTTTTAAGGCGACATGCACAGTGCGTTATCTTAACTTTGCGTAGTACGATATACAGTATAATGTATAGTATCATACAGCTCCATCACATGGTTTTCTTCTGTTTAACTAGGGGTTCAGCAGCGTGGTATGTACATCACATCCCTTTCTAATGCCTCTCATCCGGTAATATTCTCCCGTTTCAACCTCTGTGTGCCTGGCTGCAGGCCTGCTCTATTAATAATATAGAAATGCTATTAAAAACATCATAGCTTTGGGTCCCAGGTATCCTCGAGTTCCAGTTAGAACATATGTTTTGGAAAAGGTGAAAATGATTCAACATTGATCAAGGTCAAATTAATATTTTCATTGTGTTATCGCCAACGTGATCATCAGAGAGCAGTGAAAGTACAGGACGTTCTTCTTGTTGGTGCCTCTGGTAAGCCTACACAACCGTGTTGTGTCACTCCGATACACTGATCTGTGATTTTGTGGCTGACTACATTTTACATGCAGCTGTCTGACAGAAAATCCAGTGATGCTCTTGAATGTCCATATGTCTGACGTTCCCCTCGGATATTTTTTATTTGGGTATTCTCTCTGGTGCCACTACTCTATTTTCTGCTATATTTCGTTTGGCTTCAGACATCAAACTGCCGTATATTATGACAGTGGCTGTATCAGGGTTTCTCAATTTGGTTTGTTTTGGCTTCCAATGATAAAATACGACCAAATGTAAGTAAAAAAAAAAAGTTATATTGTTTGTTTCAAAAGTATGTCTGTCTATATTTTCCAACAGAAAATAGCAATAAATCAATGTCTTACCTGAGATGAATTTAACAAACTAACAAAATTAAAAATAAATTCTGAATTTAATAATCACTTGTATATCGTTTTGTATTTCTGATCGAGGGTCTAAACAAAATATGAATGAAATCCCACGCATTGTCATCGTGTAACTGCGGCACGGCCTTTAAAAAAAAAAGAAGAGATTAGGATGTTTTACCTAAGATCTTAATTAATACCTTTTATCCCTATTCCTCTTTTTTTGTTCCGGTGGAACATTTCTGACAAATGTAATTAATTTCTTATTTCCCCTTAGATGCTCCTTTTAGATGCTGTCAGTGGAGCAGAAAATAACTCATATGTTTCTGCGTGTCCTCACATAATTGACAGAAAGATTTGAATCTGTAGGGATTGTCTCTCTCTCTCTCTCTCTGTCTCTCCCCCCCCCCCCAATGACTCTACTCTGGGTGAGAAAACAACACTGCTCTCCATATTGTTTTTGCTGTGTGTTCATTTCAGAATTAACTGCACAATCCCAAGATCTGCCAGGCTCCAGTGGAAATATATGCCTCTGGCTTCACCTGTTCTCTGAGATGGTACCTGCAGGGGTACCTCAGCCCCCTTTGGCTCTAGGTTTTCATCAAGCCTCGCTGCTTCTTTCTTAGCTTTCTTAGTCTATTCGTGTTTTTATTTTCTTCTTCTTCCCAGACCTACATCTGCCATTGCCATTTCAACCTACCCACACTCCCACTTTGGTCTCAGCTTTGAGGTTAACAAAGAAAGATCCTGTCTCTTTCTGGAGACAGGCATACCTGTGTATGATAGACGAAAATAGTCACGAATGATTGAATGAATGTGGAAACGGATTAATGGATGGATGGATGAATGAATGAATGCATTCATGACTGGATGAATGGGTGGATAATGGATGGATGAATGAATGCATTCACGGATGGATGGCTGGATGGATAATGGGTGGATGAATTAATTAATTCATGGATGGATAATGGATGGATGGATCCATGAATGCAATCATGGATGTATGGCTGAATGGGAGGAAGGATGAATAAATGAATGGCTGAATAGAACAATGGATAAATGGTTCTTATTATTTATTTATGTATTGAAATGTGGTGGGAACAAGGGGACAGGAGGAAAGCTCCCTTTTGTAGTATAATGTTACTACATTCCCCATTTTGTTTTGTTGCTTTGGACTTTTTTCTTACCCACCAATTGGTAGATTTAGTTTAGTCAATCCTTCCGTATTTGTGGCTGTTGAATAAAATATCCCCCTGGCTTGGCCTTTGGTGAGACGGGCTGTTTGACGGTGTCAGTTGGTGTGGTGCTGTACAATTTTTTTCACCAGGCTAGCGGCGACTTAAATAAAGCCATGCTATATCTGCAGCCTTCCCTCAACGCTGTCCTTCCCATGCACTGAGTCACAGGAGGTAAGAATAGATATTGCTTTGGTTCCATGGCTATCTACAGTCACGATCACCAGGATTTATTTCACGGGCCGCGCTCAGCAGTTACGTAAAATGATTACACAGAAATCGCAGACCTCCATTGTTTCATTTCATTTACATTCTGCCCTGGTATTGTTTTTGGAAATAATCCGATGTGTTCCTCTTTTCCTTTCCCCCTCGTAGGGTTTCTCAAATGTGCTTCTCTAGGCAGGTTTAAAAGGAAAGCAAAGATCAATGCATAGAGAATATACTACGGAGGTGTGATTTGTTGCACATCTCTATAATATCCAGGATTATTTGACCCCCCCCCCACACACACACACACACACACACACCAAACCCAACACATAAAGCATGTCGTGAAATACGCAGTATAATTTAAAATCACATTATCCTCGGCCTCTCAAAGGATACCATTTGCCTTGAAGCAGCCATATTTCTCATTGGCATCTCCGCCATTCTTTGCATTTAATCTGCAATTCTTAACCAGGAAGTGTCCACAATGTGCAGCAGTGGCAATAGCTAACAGAATTATGGCAGGCAAGGGGGTAGTTTGCATTGATAATGGCATTTTTTTAATACCATCATTTCATAAGCTGCAACACTGTGTAGTCATCTGCGGAAAATGGTCAATTGTATTCAAATAAATATCCGCTGACATCTGTGTCCTGGGGGTTGAAGGCGTCCTCAGCTGCATTAGAGAGGCCACTGGCTCAGGTCAGGTGTCAGGCTCCCACTCTGAACACAGCTAACCCCACCACCACCCTAGTGGCCAGATGTTGGGATAACACAGCATATTATGTTTGGCAAAGTGAAATAGTGTTGCCTGATATGAAGTGATTCACAGGTCTATGTTCACGTCGAGCAAACCCAATCCTCAAATAGGAACGACTCCCTGCAACACAAGGCGGAAAGTGGCTCCCAGTGGCAAGATCAGGGAACACATGGCGGTTGGTGCCCTAAAATCATTCAAGATGTGGTGATTCATTTCAGCAAAATATAAAGAGTACAAAGAACCGGAAGTTATTTCCGATTTCACCCAACTATTATTTTGAAGATTTCATTTGAAAAAGGGGCAAAGTGGAAGTACTGATACCTGGAGCATTCAGGGCATTGTATTTCCCTGACTATTTATCCACTGCATGTGTGATTGTGTACCTGTATCCGCATACTGCTGAATGTGAATATTTGTCCACTTACTTTTCACACTGTGTTCTTTTCAAATTTGAAGCCCCGATTTGTATGAAGTGAAGTAATAGCCTTGGATAAACTTTAAACTGGATGGTGACCCAGAAATGACAGCTTTGTTGAAGGCTTTTAGATTTAAATTATTTTTGTCCATGTCCACCACGGCACTAGAAAAGAAATGGCTTTCATTTATCTAAATGACCTCAAAAGTCGTTTGTGTTGGTGCATTTCCTCCAAGGTAATTCACTGACATTTTTGGGGAGTGTGTGGCTGTTAATGTGAATGATAATTAATGGCTGAAGTAACACATCATTAAAAGATTTTTTTTTCCAGGAGGCTAAATATTTACAGAGTCGTGCTTGATAATTATATTTTCTAACAAATTCTATTTTCTTTCATACACATTTAAGCAAAAATATTCAAAAAGGACCAGAGTATAATTGCTCTGATCGTTTGATGCTTGGTGCTGAAGTCAGAGTGCTATGTACAGTATTAGACATTTCTCCATTATAAATGTGTATAGGCCGACCCCATTAGCCCCCCCCCCCCCCCCCCCCCCCCAACACAGTGAGACACCGATTATGTTGTTCTTTGACACTTTCAAAAACTGATGCAAGGGAGGGACAACGTTGCACCTGGTATTTCCATGTATAGCATATTTATGTTCCCTTTTACGGTACATCCTGAACACCACAAGTACAATTTTGACATTTTGGGGCCGAGCTAAAATGCTCTATTTGTAGATTTTAAAAAAACAGGTTGTAAAACCGTTAACATTTTTTATTAACACCAAGCTGTGGGCTGTCTTCAAAATGACTTGTTTCCTGACTCACTGCCCAACCGGTCTTGGGGGACAACCACAGGGGCGTATGTCTCATGTCTCCCTGCATCGCGAATGCAACAGACTCTGCAGCCAAATTCAGCCGCCCTCCCCACTGTCTTCCTATCTGCTTCTCAGATAGGGAGCCATAACAGAGGAGTTGAAAGAAAGCGTAGCCTTTCGCTTCAGGTCCCTCTGCCAAAAATGAAGTTTCTCCATCACAGAACTGTGGTGTATAACAATTATAAACTAAGCTATCACATTGCAACGCTGGATCTTACTTCCACATATGCATCAGCAAATATTAATTTCTCCAGCCTTGCAAATAATGCATATACAGCCATTACCGCCCAAATCTGTCCTCACCCGCTGTCTCCCTACCTGCTTCTCAGACGATAAAACAGAGGAGCTCAAAAGGAAAAAAACATATCCTGGCTTAGAGAACAACGTGTCTCTGGCCTGCGTGAATGGCTGAGGTGGGAACCGTCTGCCATGTTGGGCAGTGGCGCTGGAAGTGACGAGGGCTATGATCAGTGTAGACAAGCAAACGCCCAGGGCGAGGAGTTCAGACAACACTGTTACTTCCTCCTCTCTAATCCTGAAGGTCCTCCCTGCGTGGACGAGGGCTCGCTCTCTCGCCGCCGTCTCTGGCTTGTGTGTGGGATGTTGAAATCACTCCGGTTCCCCTGAGCAGCTGCTGTTGCGGAGATAGACACACAGAGAGAGAGAGAGAGAGAGAGAGAGAGAGTGCTTGCTTTGGTCCGAAGCGAGAGCATTGGCCCCGTTTTGGAGTGTAATGGTGATCTCCACTGAGCATGTGCCATCGCTAAACAGTGTCAAATCTTCCTGGAGCTGCGCGCTTACTCTCTGTAAGCTGTCTGCATGTTAAGATGTGTCATTTGTCTTTCTTTCTCTTTTTCATACGGCAAACTGCTTTCTTCTTCCTCTGCTAAAATGAGTAATCTCAAGCTCAAGTTTTTCTACGCTGTCAGCAGTGAGTGGTGTATTCCCTCCTCACATTCTCCTACATAGCAATGTGGATTATGCGATTCTGCTTATCGTGTTCAAACATGGCCACTGCTGACTAATAACAATTGCGCTGCCACTGTGTCCACACATTAAGGCCACTTATTATATAGACTGTGGCGAGGGTCTCGCAAGACAATGCCGCGCGCCATTTTACTCTGCGTCCGTAGTTCATCACCGCGCTCAGGGCTTACGCCTCCGAGTCGCTATATGCGCAGATGATTTTTCATCTCTAAGAACATAAGAAGGTTGATGTATTTTCACGCGCCCGCTGTTTACTTTACAACCCCCCCGGCCGACGCACCTCCGCTGTTATGTACAGGGAGGCAGGTGAAATCACTCAGCGTCTCTTTGACCTCCACTTTTCATGATAGAGGCTTCGCTGTCCTTGTGCGCCCCCGCGCACGCCCGTGTCAAGGTTATGAGGGGCGGTAAGGTATAAGGATCGACGTGGCGAAGAGCATTAGCATTTAAGCACAACACATCTAGGGAGGATAAGATGGGAGATATTTCTACTGTCAGACTGTGGGTTTTGTCGAGGAGGGGGAGGGGGAAGGCTTGCGTGCATCAAAAAAAATGAGCGACAAACTGTTTAAAGAAAAGTTCAGTTCTCAATAATCGTTTTTTGCTATTAATATTATTTTTTCCCTGTTTGGCAAGCGGCATGCTCTACGACACAGATGCCGCACTCATTTGAAGAGATGACTTTGTTGTTTTTATCAACCTTTACACACACAAGCCCTCGGTTACATCCCTCCCATTGGCATATAATTACATTTGACATTAAAATATTCAAATCCCCCCATTTGCTATCTCTCGTTTCCTATGGAGAGAATGGAAAGAAATGGTCCCCCCTCGCAAAAGGTGGCATCCTATCTCTACCCTGGCATTGTTGAGACATATTTATTCACATTTCCCATGACATTCCACACCGCCATCCACACACACACACACACACACACACACACCCGCACACACAAACACACACACACACACACATGCACGCATGCACGCACACACACACACATACACACACACGTATATTACCAATCTCTCTGACTCCACTTTGATGTAGAGAGCTGTGTGTGTGTGTGTGTGTGGGGGGGGGGGGATGCTGCTAGCGTCCGTGGCTATTCAGTGTCATCTCAGCCAGTGAATACAGTGCTGCAGAGAGGCCAGATTATGTGTGGAAAAAAGGGAGGAAGATACGGAAAGAGGAAGGAGAAAATAAGCTCTAATCTGCACATTGACGTCAGTCTGAATAAGTGGAAGCCATGCAGATGGAAGTGTGTGTGTGTGTGTGTGTGTGTGTGTGTGTGTGTGTGCGGGGGGGGGGGGGGGGATTGTGTACATCTTATGACAACAGATTATTTTTTCATTCTTTCATGCACACTCACTGGCTCCTTCCCAACGTGCCACGACAACATACAGACTTCTTTTTCTCCCCAGGGATAGCATTGCTAGCGTTTTCTGTATCGCTACGACAACATCATCACAAAGACGTCCAGCTGCAGTCTTTCGGATGGACGAGTTAGCGTGATCATCGTGGGTCGACAACATCTGCCAGTTCTGATAGCGTTCATCTCAGTTCCCGCAAACCTTTTCGCTCGCTAAAAGGAGTTGTCATAATAGTTAATTGAGCTAATCTCCTGGGCACACGACAGGTGTTGGCACAGCACTGCAGACCGCTGGGGCGTATGCGCCTTAACCTGTTACACTGGAGATGTTGCTGGGGTTTAGTCCAAGAAGACCTTAGTGTCTTCTTATCCATTATCCGCCAGCCTTGTACTGGTCTTTTATTCATCCATGGCATGTCCATTGTTGTTGTATGTAACAATGTGACCCCGACTTTGAACAACGTCTTTGTTTGGAAATGACCGCTGGTTTTCAATTAACCTACTTTGTTAAATGCCATTCATTGTTTTATTATTTAGCGGATGATTTTACCCAAAGTGACAGTGAATTCCAATACATGTCCTACATGAGCAAGTCGCCCAACCCCAACCTGCTCTAAGATGCCTACAGGTAGGCTGCGGAAACAGGGGATCAAACCCAGTACCTTTCGTCTGGGAGTCGAACATCCTAGCCGCTACACGATCCTGCCCCTAATAAAAATCTACATTAAATACAAACTTTAACATACAAAGTTTGTACAGTCCAGGCCTCACCTTCCACACAAGTGGACTGGAGCTGTCAGCTTGTCAGTCTTTCATGCCTCTGGGTGGACAGTACACGCCCACCTGTGATGTCAGAAAATGGGCGTGTCCACTTGAAATGGCTCACGTGGCCAATCAACACACCTGGTGTAATTTCCTACCTTTACCTGTTGAATTGTAACCCCGCTACAGGACTCGTAAATCCCAATAGTAAGTCGTATTCTACATTTTTATATCGCTATTCTTCTTGCCTTTTTGTCTCTTTCTGTTTTGTGATTTATAGGAGACGGGGAACTCATCCTCACCTGTAGCTGTGTTTTACAATGGCTCTGTCATTTAGTTCTCCTTAAAGAGACACAAATGTGGATTTGTATGGCAATAAATAAGGCCAGTGGTTTCTCCAACTGAATTATATTTGCAAGGGAGGTTTACTCATTCACAAGCGCATGTGGATTTCAAAGCATAAAACTTTGAAATTGTGTTGATTCATCAGGCAGAGAGTAGATCTAAAAACATGGTCTCCTGAAGGAATCTAATTGTAAAGTAATACAATTACCTCCAATGTATAAACATACAGTTCACATATCTGCATGATCGGTATATCTATAGGAGGACTTGCAAACAGTAGTTTATCTTTCAATAAATATTGGATCATTGATGGTTTGGTTATGATCTTGAGATCTTAAGCTACATTACCTATGCCTATCTGCTGGGAGGGCAGCATTGCACAGCACTAGCTGTACGTTTAATGAACCGAGCTTAATATTCTCGATTTTTCACGATGTTTGGCAGCGTAATGCTACTGGGAATCTGATAACATCCATCCTGGAACATTTTGAGACACAAGGTTCTCAAAGTGGAAACCGCACGAGGTCGTGGGCTAAATCTGCACTTGTTAGATAAGAGAAATTACGGTGCGATTTGAGTTGCTAGATTGGATGTTGGAGAAGGATGCCCAGGGAGGGAGCATTATGAAAGGTTGTAAATTGCCTGTGGTGCGTCATAAAATGTCATTTTCTCAGGTCCACTGATGGGAATTGTTGCGAATCATCCGGTATTATGTTTCTCCCACTCCTTCGGTTGTCCTTTTAGATCCCGGCCGATCCTAGATTCGTTTTTATACTCATTTAGACCATGAGTGGTCTCAGTCTGCCTAATAGCTTGGCACTCTTGCATTGAAATTGCATGTTCTTAATGCTACCATTATATCAGCTACCAATTCGGGCACCTGTTGACTAACCGTCCCTGGAAAGATGGACGCGTCGTCTGTGGTCTGTCCTATATGGTCTATGGTTAAGCTTCCCTTAGATTTGGGTAGATTTCGTCTTGCCCTTTACAGGGCGTAGGGTCAGGGGGTGTCTTATAATGTGGGCTTGTGGGCCCTTAACTGTGATTATGGGCTATATAAATAAAATGCAGTCCACAATATGAACTAGATGGACACCTAACATTGTGTGACTTGAGATGGTGGAATCATTTTCATTTAAGAGCTCATATAGGAAACATATTTTGTTTTCAATGCCTCCCAAGATCAGTCTACTGTCAAGAACTATTGTCTGGATGGTTTTTTTTCCAGTGAAGATCTCTGTATAACATTTGAGTTCTTGTTGGGTTTGATTGATTTGAAACAAAGCAAGGAGATGCTTGAAATACAGTGTCCCAAATGTGTATTTAGTGTCTAACCGTTCTCTAATAGATTGTGTTGGCGCCGCTAACAAGACCGCTCCTAGGGTTGAACAATCGCAGTGTCATTTGAGTGGATTGCTTTCTATTTCCTGTGTGATGTTTCCTCCTCCTTCTTCTTCTCCTCTTGGTAAGTGATGCGTCTTTGCCATGTGTCCTTTCATGGGAGAGGAATCGGAAGACAAACCCCGCCATTATTCCCGGTCATGGCTCGGTGAGCACCGGGCCACACTTGCCACGGTATTGAAACCTGCGCCTTATTGATAACGCCAAAATACTTTGTGTGTGGGGGGGGGGAGACGCCGAGATTTAGGATATATATATATACACTCACCGGCCACTTTATTAGGTACACCTTGCTAGTACCGGGTTGGACCCTCTTTTGCCTTCAGAACTGCCGTAATCCTTCGTGGCACAGATTCAACAAGGTACTGGAAACATTCCTCAGAGAGTTTGGTCCATATTGACATGATAGCATCACGCAGTTGCTGCAGATTTGTCGGCTGCACATCCATGATGCGAATCTCCCGTTCCACCACATCCCAAAGGTGCTCTATTGGATTGAGATCTGGTGACTGTGGAGGCCATTTGAGTACAGTGAACTCATTGTCATGTTCAAGAAACCAGTCTGAGATGATTCGCGCTTTATGACATGGCGCGTTATCCTGCTGGAAGTAGCCATCAGAAGATGGGTACACTGTGGTCATAAAGGGATGGACATGGTCAGCAACAATACTCAGGTAGTCTGTGGCTTTGACACGATGCTCAATTGGTACTAATAAGCCCAAAGTGTGCCAGGAAAATATCCCCCACACCATTACACCACCACCACCAGCCTGAACCGTTGATACAAGGCAGGATGGATCCATGCTTTCATGTTGTTGACGCCAAATTCTGACCCTACCATCCGAATGTCGCAGCAGAAATCAAGACTCATCAGACCAGGCAACGTTTTTCCAATCTTCGATTGTCCAATTTTGGTGAGCCTGTGCGAATTGTAGCCTCAGTTTCCTGTTCTTAGCTGACAGGAGTGGCACCCGGTGTGGTCTTCTGCTGCTGTAGCCCATCCGCCTCAAGGTTCGACGTGTTGTGCGTTCAGAGATGCTCTTCTGCATACCTCTGTTGTAACGAGTGGTTATTTGTGTTACAGTTGCCTTTCTATCAGCTCGAACCAGTCTGGCCATTCTCCTCTGACCTCTAGCATCAACAAGGCATTTGCGCCCACAGAACTGCCGCTCACTGGATATTTTCTCTTTTTCGGACCATTCTCTGTAAACCCTAGAGATGGTTGTGCGTGAAAATCCCAGTAGATCAGCAGTCTCTGAAATACTCAGACCAGCCCGTCTGGCACCAACAACCATGCCACGTTCAAAGTCACTTAAATCACCTTTCTTCCCCATTCCGATGCTCGGTTTGAACTGCAGCAGATCGTCCTGACCATGTCTACATGCCTAAATGCATTGAGTTGCTGCCATGTGATTGGCTGATTAGAAATTTGCGTTAACGAGCAGTTGGACAGGTGTACCTAATAAAGTGGCCGGTGAGTGTATATTTGGGTAGACTCGAATGCAGGCATCCTCGTTTCCGGATTCATTTCACTGCATTCTGTGTGCGTCCCCTGGTGAATATGTATTCCCACGTTGCACACGAAGGCAAAATCCAATCTTTCCGGTTTGTGCATCTGCGTATGATGGCTTTCATCAGATCAGGCCAGATCTCGACGATGATGTCACATGCGAATGCCACTGGAGGGATAAAAAAAAAAAAGGTTATGTAATTTAAAATCACCCAGTTTTGGGGTTTTTAACCTCCCTGTTATTAAAATAGGACGGGTGACGTATCCGTTGGTGAGAGAAGCAGATCGGCTTGCTGCTCGGCTCGCACTTCTTCATTTAGATCAAAGGATTTGTTTTCCAAGGGTCAGTGATTCAGTGATTGCGTATTTGGGTGTAAGTGTGTGTCGAAACCCAGGTGAAAACAGTACGCAGAACACATGCTGAATGTAGGTCTTTTAGTTCTGTTCAACGTCGAGACATTTCAGAGGCCAAGTGTATAATCCAGAAAATAACCATTTGCATATTTCACGCTTATTATGGAAACATATGCACACATGCATACATACATACATACATACATACATACATACATACATACATACATACACATACATACATACATACATACATGCATGGCTGGCTGACATGCACAGACATGCCCTGGTGCATACTCGCGCACTCAGCTGGCGTCAATTAATAGATCCATTCCTACGTGGTCAGATGCGTTATTTGAGGTTATGGCGACGACTCAATATTGTTGGGTTTTTTCTCCCCTCTGTTAATGCTGTCATTTAGAATTAAAGCTTATTGTGGAATGAGGGAGCTGACATCTGTCAAGCCCCCGAGAGGCACAGTCAGGCAATGTATTTCTACCCCTTCAACCTCCACCTCCCCCCGCCCCCCCACCTCACTCCTGTCCTCCTCATCCAACAGCTCTTGATGGAAACCACGCTGGCTGTTATTTGTGTTAGGCTAAGATAATCTCCGAGTGATTCATAAAACTAAAATGTGTCGGGCCTATAGGCTTGGGCGGGTGGGTGGGTATCTGTAATCCCTGCTCTCCTGCCAGTCCATGTGAGGGTTGTGGTGCTGGTTAATCCCATTGTCCAAGCCCCACCCATGTGGAATGATACACTGGCTACAGAAGAGATTATACTGCATTTATCTAGGAGGAGGGGGGGGGGGGGTACAGGGGAAATGACTGATGGCTAGGAGGGGGGGACAACATAGACCTCTGATGTTAATCAGAGGTCTATCATTCAGACCTCTGATGTTAATCAGAGGTCTATCATTCAGACCTCTGATGTTAATGCTTATACATGTTTGCATAAAACATAGGTTGTCGATTAATGATGGTAAATATTTAGTTTTTTTTGTTAATTCAACTGATGTTTTTAAAGAAAGGGACAACTATTCGGTTGCCATTTATTTACAGGCTGCCATTTATTTACAACATGTACACACACGCGCGCACACCACAAGTAAAGTAACACAAATAATGGATGCCACAATTACGACCGTACGAGGCAGAATGGCAGATGCTCACCCAAGATGGTTACCCCAATAAAACAAATCTGTCACAAAACTTTTACATCCAAAACACTGACACTAGCCGTGACTAATTTACAAAGAGCATGTACATGCATTAGTCATCAGGCTTGGTGGGACAGTGATGGCTAAACGTTAACACCAGGAGGCCCAGTGGGAGAGATGACACAGTCAGACTGCAGAGGAAGTTAAATTTTCCTTCAATATGCCCCCATGATGTTGAACACGTTGCAGAACACATCAGGCTTAATGAGATTTAAATTGGATTACCAACTTCTATCGCAGTATCTATCAGAATAAATCAAATCTATTGAAAAGCAAAAAGTATGCAGGAGAATTGTGCAGGTCTAATTTTAGCATTTTTGAACGTATGCTTACTTTTTTTTATGGGGGGGGGGGTTGTGGAATTGGTACGGTTTAATTTGAGTGACGATGAAACAAAAATAGAAAAGTAGATGCAGTCTCCATATAAAAACAAAGTGAGGGCATAAAAATAAATATCCAAAGCCTTTGGAAATGGATTGTCAGAGCTAGACACTCTGCTTTCTGTGGCAGACAGCGACCAAACCAAGGTAGCTATGAAAGGTAAAAATATACGCTCACACTAAGGAAAATGTAGTTTATGTGGGCTTGTTTTTTCGTCATTTTGTGCAAATGGTAAATCTTGGTTTACATTTGGACTTGGGATGTGGTCTTAGGCTTGAAAAGGTTGGTCACCGCTGCTCTCGAACATATTTATTGACATCTATGCCTCTTTGACCCACTACTTACAGAGGGCATTGTATATTAGCCTCACTGGTAAAGTCTGTAGTCTGGCTGAGGCGTTTTCTTTTTTCTTAAAGTGCTCTTAGGCTCTGTCATAGTGAAACTCGCCCACAGGTGGCCAGTTGATGCTCAGTAGCATGCACGCTCACGCAACCAGTACGCGCATAAAAATAATGTTCCCCTGCCCGTTCCCTAAGTACAAAGTCTGTGTAATGTTTGATTGAGCCCATGTGTGAACAGAACAGGTCATTGTCTGATCGGCCTTTATAGAGACCACCGATCAAACTATTTACAACCATATCGGTTGATAACGATCGGTGGCCGATCGAGCACCCTTGATTGTTATAACGTCTACCATTGTTATACCATAATGTATGACGCCATTTCTGTCGGCATCCACCAGAGCCGTACTGGAATCAGTGATCACACTAAAACCTCTCTGCACCCGCGCACATCAACACTGTGATACAGTGCACCTGCTCACACACGCCTCTGCGCCACTGCTGGAAAGAAATCGTAGGAAATGCTGTGTGTTAAGAGGTTGATGAGACGGGCAAATTGCAAAGAGAGAGAAATGCATGGACATTTGTACAATGTAATTTATGTGAAATTAAATGTGTGCATTTCATTGTAGGTAATGGAGTCGATTACAATGCACTTTACATATCGGGTGTGAATTAGCACTTGGCGTTCTGGCAAAGTGGTGCCGTTCTCACAGTCAGTTTTCCTTTTTTTCCCACCCGTTCTTTAAATCATAAGGTCACTGCACACAGTTTCATCCATTGGGTTAATATAAAAAGTTAATGGAGGAAATGCATGTGGGGAGCCTAGGGATGTTCTACATTCATACAATCATTTTCTGTGTGTGTGGGGGTGCAGGAGCCTGTAGCAGCGCATTAAGGAACAGTAAGCAGCAGAAAATCCTCTCATACCTCCGAGGAGACCGTCTGACGGTGTTAGCTGAGGGACGTTGGGATGAAAGGGACCGAGTTTGGGTGTGAGTCTAACACTAAAATGCACAAGTATCTGTCTCATAATAGGCCTAAACTGAACTAAACTGCCTGTCGTATGTTTATTCTTTTTTTTTTTAAACCAGTGTTTTAATAACTGCAATCGCAAGAGTATTATGGTGAAGTGAAGCAAATTAAAAATCTCGCCGTTTTGCATTTCAGAAATAAAAATGAATAAATAAATAGTTAACAAAGTCCTGTTTATTTTAAGTATGAATGTGGACTTTGCTGCTCATACATCATATTCTGAGATATCTTTAATGTTTTTTTCCCCTTGTCATGAACACTTTCAACTTGATGTTTTTCTATTTCACAATGATGATTATCCAATTTTCTGATCTTGGGCTCCTTTAACTGGAGTGAGGAGAACCAAGAATGACTAACCCTGCATGATTCATGAACCGTAAGATAAATCCTCTGCGGTTAATTCAGGGGTAATGGTTCATGCTTTGGTCCGCGCTGTTGACTTAAGACATGCCCATCTATACATTCAACATGGGGCGCGAACATGAGCAATTACTCTGCGCCAACCCCTTCATCGTCACATTTTTTTTTTTAAAAGACAGATGTGGGGGAGAACGGCCGCTGTGTCTGCCAAATGGGTGGCAGTTTCCCCCCCTCCTGCATTGTATCCGCTGTATTGTTAGGGATGCATCTATAGGAGCATGGCGCTTGGGAACATTTTGACAGCAACAGTGTCAGTTATTGCAATCAGGCGTCTGAATCACAGTTTTTATCCGTCTCCTCTTGGCACTCTATATAAATGGATGTCGCCGGTGGCAGGCACCTTTGCTGTCGAGTGCTATGGGCTGGCCCCGCGGTGCCGGGCTCGTTATTCAGGGTAAACAAGCAACGGTAATTATTCGGAAAGCCCGTCGCTTTCTTTCATCTTAGAGCGCCTCCTGAAGCCGGTACCCCGGCGCTTTTTTCCGCCATGCGAAGCTACGAGGTAGTTATTTTAAATCCTACATATTGAACCAGCCGCAGTGTGTCAGGTGGCAGTTGTCGAAAAATGTATGCTGTAAATGGTGGAGTCAGAGGGGAGTGGGGAGGGGGGTGTAGGGCGGGGTGGATAATTTATACTGTGTCTGACTACCTTCCCTTTAATATCTAGTGGGGTTTTTTCGCTATCTGTCTGTCTTTTCTATCTTTTTGCCAAAGCCGTTAGTCCCTTCACAGAGCCGGTAACTTGACACGAAGTCGGAGGCAGGAAAACTGTAATCTCGTATAAATTCTATGTTTCAAGGGCTCTGTCGAGACAGGGAGGTGATGTATGAAGTCTGTGGGATAGAAAAGGGCGACTGACGACGCTTCAGACTGTTTGATATTCAGAAGGGTGGGCTTCCTCAGACTGACCTAACTAAGTACTAAATGCCCTTGCGGTATTAAAATGCCTTCACGCACGCAAGCACACGCGCAGTGGTGGCATTTTCCACAGTGGAAAAATGTTGTCTCCAATAGCAGTTGCTGAAGCAATTAGTCGATTAATTGATTAAGCTAATTTATTTAATTTTGGTACTACCTAGTTGTAACAACAGTTAAATGGGAATCACACATGTCCATGCATTTTTATTTCAACTTCAATAAATGCCAACCTCCAAATAATATCATGGTGTGTAGTTCAACGGGTCGCTATTGTAATGTCTGTCTCAATGAGTGAGAAATAAATTGAGTGTCAAAAGAAATCCGACCATCTTCATTTTGATTTATGTTGGCTGGATCAAGAGGAAATGCCAATGCCATTTGCTGGAACTGAGCGCATAGGTTATAAACACGTCACCATTTTGAATCCCCATGTGGAGCGCTGATACAGTTCAGCCATGACACCGGCATATGACTCACTGTCAGCCTTTACGCATGCTATTCATGTGATGTGATCAGCTGTTACCAACACTAGTCATGTGACCAGCTGATCAGGTCTCGCTTCGAATGATCGTCGCTTACTAGCATCATCATTCGATTTTCTTCAGAAAAAAACATTTTTACGGCATTCATTCACTTGTAGCAAGAACTTGCACTCAGTGATTTCTCCTGCTAGCAGCACTTTAAACCACTCGCGCTGTCTCCTCCCAAATCTCCTCCTCCTGATGATTTCCTTCTGTGGCTATCTGTATGCTGCAACATTTACCACATCTCCCTGTGTGCTGATGTTTTCTATTAGCCTTTCACTTTTCTCCATTCAGGGCATCAGAGTATCATCTGTAAAACGTTTGGACACTGGGAGGTTTTTTTGGTGATCAGTCGAATCTCGCAAATGCACCTTTGTGATGATTTGTGAGCCGCCCAAAAGAGTAACCTTCCTTCCAGAAGTCATGAATCGCAGGCGGCACTCGAGGACTCGAGGATTGTGTTTTAGCTATTCATAGGCTCTGTGCCCGAGGTGACTTTTTGGAGAAGTCATGGCTGCCCCCCCCCCCCCCCCCCCCCGTTGAATGACCAGTGTTAAACTAATCACAGTAGAGTTCAGCCAAATCCCCTCGGATGTTGCCGCAACACACACATCAAAAAAAGGAAAATAATATGAAGGCAAATGTCTCACAATTGGCGGTCAAAATGTCAGGCACACAGAGCCCGGATTAATGCTGGGGCCAGGCAGGGTTAGGCCCCTGGGGATCCACACTCAGAGGGGTCTCCATGTGGTTTAAAGGGGAAATGCCTTTTATAAAGACAGTTCATTTGTGAAGTGCCACTAACCATTCAACAGTCTGCTGATGCATGGCTTGGTCAAGGGCCTAGGAGGAGGGTGTGTTGTGAACAGAGACAAATTGTGTTAAGCCATTTAACTGTGTGTGTGTAGTGTGTAGATGAGACTCCCACATGAGTTACTGGGTTTGATGTCTGCCACCTACCCGTAGGCGTCCAGGAGCAGGATGTATCTGAATTCACAGTCCCTTTTGGAGAAAAGTGTCTACCAAGTAACTAAATAGTTTTTAGAAGGACAACATTTTATTTTGAATCCCACATCGCAAATGTGTGGGCTTCAGTGTGTGAGTTTTGAGATCTAGATCAGTTTCTAGAAATGATCCTCAAAGCTAGAAACATGAAAGTTCAGCCAAAAAAGAAGAATGAAAGGGAGAAAGAGAGGCTGAGATTATTTGCCAAATACCTAAATCTACTTTGGTATGCTGGCAGGCAGGCAAATGTACGTTCACAAAAGGAGTCTTTATCTTCACAATCATACCGACTGATTGAAAAGCAAATTTCATGTTCAGTTGAATCTGAAATCATTTAAAAACGTAATCTCATTCAGAGTTTGGTTTTGTCACAGAGAGGCTCAGACGAGTAGTCGTGGCACAATCACAATCAATAACTATTTTTATGTATTATTTATTTTCACTTTTAGTGGGGTACAATTTTTTAAATATACAGCTAATACACAAGAAGGGCCCTTATTTAGTATCACCGATGCTGTTGGTGTCCCTGACTTGACGGTTCAACCGCCCAAAAAAAGCAAATCGGTATTAAGCGAGAGTGCATCTTAACTAACTTCCATAACTTCTGTTTCCAATGTCCCATGAGCTGCTACGCTCTCTTTTGCCACAGGGTGGAAGCAATCACTTTTCACAGCACAAATCACTTTTTTCCCCATTCTTGTTTTAAGAAATCTGCTTTATACTTTATACCTTGCTTTCACCAATATTTAGGGATGTCCCCATCCAGTTTTTTTTGCCCCCGATCCCGATCCAAGTCATTTAATGAGTATCTGCCGATGCCAAGTCCCGATCCGATACTTACGATATTTATTTTCCTAGATAATTCAGTTGCACAGTGCACATTTCAAGTACATTAAAGTTATTAAATCAATTCAATGTATATGCTTGACATTTGAATAGCTCTGCAATGCATTAAGAAATTAATTGCCTGCATCCAAGCTGTTCCTTAATGTTTTTTTAGTTACAAAATAACAAAGTAAACAAAGTAAAAATATTTTTATATGGACCCCCCTGAGGACCCCCTTGTAAACGAGATGGTGGATCTCAAGGGTTTTATCCTCTAATTAAAAATGTTGAAATAAAATAAAATAGGGCTCTTATCACACTTCCACTTAGTGCAGCATTGGTTTTCATTTGGTTTTTTTAAACAAAATAACCAAGTAAACAAACTAAAAGATGTCTTTAGCATCTATCAATTCCGCTTAGAGCATCATTGTAGTAAAACTAGAACACTCAAAATGAGTAATCATCACAATTCCACAAGTGGTGAAACTTTAACATTCAATTACAATTCTGCTTAGTGCAGCATTATAGTAAAGCTACTGGTATACTAAAAATTAACAGAAATCTCAGTTCCACTTAAAAGTGTTTTAAAGTGTGTTCTGAAGAGTGCAGTCAGCGAGCCGCTGCCTGTAAAAGAGCCGCTGTTGCCTATGTAAGAGAAGACGATGTTACCCACAATCCAGCGCGGTGTGACATCAACCGCTATTTTTCTATTCAAAGTTTATTATTAATATATTGAACGTGTCGCGTGTACCAAATTCAACACTGCGCCTCCCTGGGTCCCGAGCAATGCATCCGCCGAGTGTGAAGTGGGTTCGACGAACGGCCGCTGAGATAACAGATGGACTGGGAGGCACGCAGACGGCAGACGGATTCCTGCCTTTATAGTTAGATTTCCACACTGCAGACATTTTAGCAGCGTCCTGCCACAAATTGTGCTGACGTTAAACGAAGGATCGGGCTTAGGTTCGTGCTCAATATAGCCAATACCGATCAGTAAAAAAAATGTGTTGATCGGCCCGAGACCAAGCATTTGAGATCGGATCAGGACATCCCTATCAATATTTATATAGCCTAAGCTTTGCACACATATCGACTATGAAGCCATAAAGGTAGGGCTAATTTTGTGGAAAAGAAGAAATGTGGAATTTGATCCGGCATTCAATTGAGGATTTAAAGTCAAATCGAAATCAATGTATGCTAAAGGTCATTAATTAATTCTACCTTATTCTCTGACATGGAAAATAAAGCAAGTTTTCCAACCTTAATCTAATTGTACTCTAAATGTCTGCAATTTGATTTTAGTCATTCACGGATGGGGGGGGGCGTCACATTTTTTTTGCTCACTCATGGTGATGGCGCTAGCTGCCATTTAACGCCTTTATTAGCATAGGCTCGGCCCTCGTGCTCAAGCACATCCCACTTGGCTGATGTCAGAGCAAACTCTCAAGCCTCAAATGACGGCAGCGGACAGTAAGCACGACCCCAGATCAGTGGCAGTTAGAAATTTGAATACATGTGAAAAAAA
>JAOPHQ010002916.1:0-22500 GCA_030340625.1 Merluccius polli
ACGAATGCAGTGGAGACGTGGTTCATACAGATAACATGCAATAATAGGTGCGTGTCGCGGGTGAAGGAATTTAACCCTCATGGAGAATATAGGTGGGCTCAACAACGCGATATGCCGGTAATATTACTGCCGACGGGGAGGGGGGGGGGGTAGTAGCGGACGGGCTACAACTCGCTATCAGTAAAAACCCCCCCCGCCCCGAGCATAGGCGGTTTTGGCGGGTTGCTTCCCCATCTCCTGCGGTTGTCTTGCCAATAGCGCGGTATTGCAATATTGCGGTTAACACGACAGCCCTACATGCGATGCGTTCATCCTTCTCAATTAAAGATCATATAGTTTCACATATACTCTATGAGGATGCCTTAAAGATCTTCTTCCCCTTTCCCAGAGTGTCGTACGACCGCGGTGTCGCAGGAGACGGGCCGACAGTGCCGAGATCACGCAGAGACTGTCCAAAGTGAACAAGTACATCTGCGAGAAGATCATGGACATCAACAAGTCCATCAAGCTAACGAGGAGCGGCGGCGAGTCAAGCTGCTTTATCCGACAGACGGTCAAGATGGAGAACTTCACCTACGATGGCATGTAGTGGGTCGACGCCCCCGGTGGGCACCTGCCACTGTCCTCTCTCTCTCCCCCTGTGGACGGCTTGTGTGAGGATGATGGGGCTCAAGTTGGGGGGACGTGGACGTGTGGACGGGGTCATTCTCTGTGACATTAGCAGCATTCTAATTATATTTGAGCATTTATCCCCCCCCCCCCCCCCCCCCAAACTATTTTTTTTTATAACTGTCACCTTCCTCTGCATCCCCTATTGCCCTAGAAGGCTCCAGACAGCTTCACCCCGCCAATCAGCTCGGTCGACCTGTGTGAGCGTATTTATTTGCATATGAACTGAGTGTTAATATTTATAACCTTTTCAGTTTGGGGGTCTTAAGACTTTTTTTTTTTTTTGTGGAAAAGGCGTTTGTGTGTGAAACTAAGCGGGTACTATTGGATGTGATTCGTAGGTAGTGAGTCAACACTCGGCCTTCGTTGTTCTGTGTCAGAACAGAGTCTTTCGACTCTTTGAGAAATTAGGTGTTTCTCTCTATTGAGTTGCTGAGGTGTGTGTGTGTGTGTGTGTGTGTGTGTGTGTGTGTGGTGTGTGTGTGTGTGTGTGTGTGTGTGTGTGTGTGTGTGTGTGTGTGTGTGTGTGTGTGTGTGTGTGTGTGTGTGTGTGTGAGACGTGTGTGTGAGACGTGTGTGTGTGTAATGGTGTGGGTACTCGGCGAGGAACATCTAGAAGCACTTTTACTACAAGGTCTTAATTGCTAACAGCCATGTTGAGGTGAGGGGTTTTGTTGCGCCTATAGAGACGAATGCAGTCATTTAATGAACAGTAAATTCAGATTGAGACCACTTCCATTTGAGAGGACAGTTGTTGTGAAGTGGTCATTTTTTGTTTGTTTCGTATAAATAACTCAAAAACTAGTTCCCCCACCCACTTCTCCATATCGTTTGCGGTCTATTTGAGCTAGCTTTCACTTTCAATAATTTTAGTAACAATGTTTTAGTAATTTTTGTCCCTCACAGATGCTGTGACTGCCTACGTTTTTTTTGTTTGCGGGGGGGTGCATATTACAGGCATATTAATGCCAAGAATCGCCTTATAATAGATTTATAATAGATTTGGATAATCGCCAGGAAGGCCTATGTGCATCCCTAGATTTCTACTAAGCTGTGATGTGTATAGTGAGCGGCGTAACGCGAGGCGGTAGGTACCGCATCTTTGATCCTACGATTCACACGGTCGGCGCCAAGATGAGCCGGCTCCGCGGCGCAAAAACCACCCCCCTCAACCCCTAGTTTAATAGGACCAGCCCGGGGTGTAAGTGATTGTAAGTGCGGTGGAGCAAGGTGCTGGATAAAGGCAGTATTAGAGTGTGGTGAAGCTGTCTGTGAAGCCATCCTGTACCAACGGCAGTAGTTTTGTGATGGGCCTGCTGCAACCCATTTTTTAAACCCCCCCCCCCCCCACACACACACACACACACACACACACCCTTTTATCCTCTTCTATTCCCAAGCCCTACCACAGGGAACAAGCAGAGGTTACCCTTCTGTTAACTTCCTTTAAGCCATCAGAACATTTGAAATGTCTCTCTTTGTTTTTTTTTGTCAAGTCATTTAGTGGCGGGTTGCTGTTTGTTTTCCTCTACTACTTTCTGTTTGTTTGTTTGTTTGTTTGTTTGAGTCCTGATTCCTGAATGGTTTGTGTGGCTGTTTGCAGGCTGGAACTAAACACTGCAGATTGAAATCTCAACTGTGACCTAAGGTGGCTAACTGTGAATCTGCTGCAGAGATGCCTGTCAAGCCTTTCTCTATTTTTTTCTCTCTATCTCTCTCTCTCTCTCTCTCTCTCTCTCTCTCTGTCTTTTAGATTTGTTGGTTTGTTTGTCGTTTGGTTCAGTTTGCTACCATATATTTTGGTGACATTTTAGTGTACATAAAGTTTCATTTTTATAACGTTTATATTTTCGGTGTCTAGGTCCGTCACCTTTAACCGATGGCGTCCGCAGTATATTTTGGCTGGTTTATCAAAGTGACGTTTTTATTTTGTTTTTGTTATTGCTGTCTTTTACGGATATATCGTCTCCGTCGTGAGAATCGTTTGGCTTTGAGCTTGATATTGTATCCAAAGGTGGAATACTGGCGTTGACGCACAGATGAGAGACAGAAGAAGTGTTTTTCCCCCTCTCAACGCTGTGATGCTCCCTGTGTTGAACACAGACAAGGCTGCCTCTAACATATGACATTGAGTGAATAGAAATGTATAATGCGTTGAATATTGGGTTGTAAGACGTTCAAATGGGTGATAGGTAGGTCCTCCCCTAAATTTCCCAGATAGTCCGCTTTAGTAAAAACCAGATACAAATTGTACGGTTCAAGCGTTGTGCTTAGTTGTGGAGATGCAGTAGTTGGCTAGCACAACACATAATTTACATTGAATGCACTTTAAAACTCGGTACAATTCTCCAATCTCAAAAGAGTTGTAGATACGTAATTGTCCAAAATGATATAGGATTGTATTAATTTTAATTTGTATCTGTTTTATCTATATAGAATTGTAAGGCCCAACAATCAATGTATAATTAAGAAGCACCTTAGAACATGTTGGTTCTGGATTGTTGTTGAGCATGAATGAGAAATGAGAAATAGTTTTTCGCTCGGTCAGAAGTGCTGTTAGCACTTGCAGGAGAAGACATCTCTGACATTTTGTCTGGAAGAAGACAAGTCATGTCTGAAGGGAACTAGATTCCTAAACCTTAACAGACTAACTGCTGACCTGAGTTGATTTATATTTTTGGTGTTAGCGGGTTAAAAGGGCCCGAAACGTTCTTGCTGTATCACCTGATAATTAGGTTGCCCAATCTAAGATCTTCAGCAATGTAATATTTACATTGACTGAATAGTGTGCTAATGTAATGTGTTAAGATGCTAGGTGTGGAATGACAGTGGTTTGTACAGATAATGGTGTATTTTTTACCGGCAAGTGGTTATAAAGCCAAAGTGTTGAGAGATGAATGGGATAAAGGTAACAATGAGGTGACTGACTGAGGAATCAGCCAGCTTTTGCACAAGACTGGCCCTTGCCAAGGTTTAAGCGCTAAACAAATCTTAATCCACCACAAAGGTGACATTAGATCTATTATATATATATATATATATATATATATATATATATATATATATATATATATATATATATATATATATATATATATATGGTTTTATTTCAGATCTCTCCCTTTATGGTTTCTGTACAAAGTATCAGCATGTATAACTAATACTTGCAGCTAAAATAGTGTATTTAAACAAAAAGTTTCTGCTGTGTTAAGACAAACCTTGCTGAGATTCTGTAACGCTGTTGTTGTCACTTTTTGTTTTTTATTTTTCTGTTGCCAAAAAAAAAAAAGGGTTGGTCGTTTCAACAGTGCTTAAGATAGCCTATTACATCACCTGACATGTTGAGTTATTTTGCTGGATTCCTGGAGCTGGATTATTCCTAATTCTTTAACCGAGACCATCTTCAGCGGATCAACGGTTTTATTTTTTTTGTGTAATTTGTTTTTTACCTAGATTTAGCCTTATCTGCAACTGTGAGGCCAGACCCTGTCACTTGTAGCAAGGCCCATGTCGAGGACAATCTGGACTTTTGCAGCACATGAGCAACTTACACCAATGTATGTATATATATATATATATATATATATATATATATATATATATATATATATATATATATTGATTGATTGACAGCGTTATAAGAGGTTACAGCATCCACGCTGCCATCTTGTACCATCACAAACCACGGCAGGGGGAGTATGGACAGCAACACCTGGCTTGACGCTGGCCTTGTGACACGATGGGGGAACGCCTGCATCCCTGCTCCCGTGATGCTGGCGTTTAAATAGATAAAGAATCGAAATGTACAAATGCACACTGTGGGACTTTCAGTGTTTAGGCTTATCTTGTGAACTCCTGTCTTGTCTAATCTGCACAAGCAAAGCAGCTGTGTGCAATGTTGTTGTTGTTTTTTTGTTGTTTTTGTTTTTTTTTTTGGGGGGGGGGGGGGCTGACAGGTTGACTTGATAGATATCAGTCTTAGCTAGACTCTCGGATAGGGCTACATATTGCATCGCCTTCTTGTACAGAAGACTCATCGCGGTTTTAAACACGGGATACAATGTCAAACTTGCTTACTGATAAGGGGGATCGATGGGCCCTTGGTTTTTATTTAATTTTTCTGTTTGTTTTCTTCCCTTGCACCCGTAATCCTCCAAAAGTTGTGCGGCAACGTTGTATACAATCCACAAACTGGTTCTACTTCATCTTGCTTTTACCGTCCTACCTCATTGCTACTCTGGTGTCCGTTTGTCAGTGACTGTAAACTAATGTGTCTATTTAAAAAGAAAAACAAAAAAAGAAACAAAAAAAAACAGAAGAAGCTCATGGAAAAGTTATACCTGATTATCCTCCTCTTAACATGTACAGTATATGAAACTTCTCAAAACACCTCAGTACTCTGAAGGACTCTAGCGTTCTTCTGGGGGAAAAGTCAGTTTTAATACCTGCTGCTGTAAATGGTTGTCTGCGTGGGGAGGGGTTTCCTCTAGGTGTATATCTCTGCTCTTTGCTATGTTGTGCAGTTGGTCCGTGGGCGTGTCTGTCTGTGTACCGCTTTTGAGATTTTTAAACTGGTCGACGGTGCTACCAGCAAACAGGTTTTCTAACCGATCTGTCTATCGGACCTCAAATGGTGCTATGTTTTTTCTATGTTTTTATCCGCATAATACAGCTCTGTTACAAATGTGTGTAAATTGCCTGTATCCTGTCAGCTAATCAAGCTTATGAAATGTTAAGCCAAAATTATATATACACACATATATATATATATATATATATAAATACATATATTGTCTACTATCCATCCAAATATTGATCATGCAATACTTTTCCTGGGCTTAGCAGTGCAGGAGTTTCAAGTACCTCAAAATAGATTCATCAGCGTCTACATATTTCCAGTTTACTTATCAAACTTTATTGCAGGTATGACAAATATGCGTTTCTATATAACTAGATCAGGCTACACTAGATACGTACAGGACTAGTCCACACTCAGATGGCAATTTCATGAACAACAATGTGATTTCACTGGTTGCATGCAAAATTCCCCCCCCCCCCGAATTACATTCATTTTTCATACACCGCTTTGGATCTCTGCAAAACTTGTATTCTACTCGGGTCAGAATAGCTTCATGTGGCTTGGTTTCACACAACATGGATTCATATAGCTTCATAATTTGTAAGTCCTGTCGCCCTTTAAGACGTGAGGTGATGGGACTTTAGGAATGTAAGTAGTATCGGTACCAAAGAGGGTCCTACTTGACAAGGAATAAACTGTACTGTTGTGCTGTTTGTTTAGAATAGGTTTTGTACAACGGTGAGGATTTGAATTGAAAGGCCGTGAATTATTGACCTGATGACCTAAGGGCGATTCTAACCAATCAGAAACGTAGTTGCAGGATTGCCACTCACCCCACTGTTTTTTCCCTTTTTGCTGCTGAATTAAAAAATAAATAAAAAAAGAAGAGAGATATGAATATATCCAAGTCTATATCTAAGTAAATATGATTATTATTTAAATACTGTATATGTATCAATCAAGCGCTTTTCTCATGGACAAACGACTGTGAACCTGATCTTTGTTTTTCTAGGTGCAGCGCAGAACAGCTTTTCAGTGGGCTTTGGGGTTGACTATATTTCACATGCTGGGTGTTCGCATGCTCATTCCTCTCGCACTGTGCAGTGACATCAATGTAATCCACGTTGATGTTGAGCTCCATCAGAGCACCGAAAGTATTCGAAGTATGTCGATCTTTTTTGTAGTCCCCCTGTGAGTTGTACTGTGTGTGTGTGTGTGTGTGTGTGTGTGTGTATCTAAATACTCTGTGACCATGAAGAGTAACCGGCATATCCCTCTCTACTGTGATTCAGGTTTTGTTAATGTGGGATGTAAGGGTGCGGGGGTAGAAAAGACTCAAATGCTTTATTTTTTATTTCGGGAGCAGCATCCAGCAAACAGAATTTCACACATGTTCTGTCGGTTGTCCTCGTACCAGTTATTAGATGCATATTTCAACTTGTAGACTTTCCACAACCCTACTGTTCAGTGGAGCTAACCCTTAATCCACATTGAAGGGTGATATGCTTGTGGACCGAGTGAAATTAAGAATCTGCGCTGAACATAGCTACCCTGTTATTATTTTGTACAAAAATACGGTGTGTATGAGCTGTAACTGTAATAGATCTTGGGTAAAGACCAAAGTCTCTACCAAGATCAGGTAATTACAATAAAGTCTATACCCGCTTGGCACAAATGCAGTGTTGATGATTAAGTTTTAGAATAAATGGATCTAATCTCATATGAGGCCTGTTGTCAAGGCCTCAAAGTTATGAGAACCGGTTAAAATGTCCATGGCCCTATCCCGATTCCCTTGAAGACTTCCTTAACATTCACACAAGTTGTAAGCAGTATTTGCGATAGTGTCTATGTCTCTGCTAAACCTGTAACACCTCTGCTACGCGAAAAGCATCCTGTTGTTTTTGTGTTCTTCTTGCTGCAGTCAGGTACACTTTGTTCAATGTACAGATCAAATAAATAAATCCAGACTTTTATTCTATCAGCGCAAGCCTCTTGTTCCTCTTTGCTGTCGATGGCGATGTACTGCTGACGTTGTGATGTGTGTAGCGTACCCATAAAGTACTTTGTAGTAATTGTGTGATATTTTGGGTAGAGAGTGTGTCTCCATTGGTGATGCACTGCAGTCAGTTTTACACACTTAACCGTATTGAGTCATGTATTGCCACAAAAGCAGTTCTACATCACTGATCTTCAAGGTAAACTGTTTCTATGTTTTGGCTAAATGTTGTACTAGGCCCTTCCTGCTGCTAGTTATTTAGCAGTATCAGTAAAATATCTCATTTGACCCCTTGGTCTTCCCTGTTGTGTCCTCTTTCGCTAACTAAGAACCTTGAACTTAACCATGGACAAACATAATATTTTATTAATTTTATAAAAAGTAAAAGCCGATTCACCTTTTAGTTTGACCAAAAAAAGCTTATAATGACCTACACATGAAATGTTTCCGACTACATTTTCATCATTTAAAGTCGCACTAGAGTCCGGAAGTTTGCTGACCTCGGCAAACTCCCAGAAATGTATGAACCGATTGGCTCGAGAGTTTAATGACGTCTTCAATCCTGTCAAAATTTAACCTGGTATTAGAAAGCACACAAAAAAAAGATTTATTCCTATGACTTGTTTTAATGCTTATTAGATGTACGAATGGTCCTTAATGACATACTTAAAGATGCAGTGTGTAGGATTTAGTGGCTTCTAGTGATGAAGTTTGCAGATTGCAACCAACTAAACATGGTGGGTCTGTGGAAGAGGACCTGCTCCCTATGTAAAATTGATATTATAAGCTCATTCTAAGGTAACTCTTATTTACCTTTTTTCTTATTTCTTAATTCTTATTTTCATGGGATTATACACTAATTAAACATACTATATTATACTATACTATACTATATTATTATTTATTATATATAAGGCCGTCTCGCTAGATTAAATTCTACACACTGCACCTTAACACGAAAAAGTGTATTTGGGTTTCCAGTGGCTTTAAGCACATTTAGGCATATTTCACAGGGGTTTCACTTCCTGTTTGACATCCTGTTTCACTTCCTGAAGCCAGTCCCCTGGCTGTATCGAATGTCATCTGGCTGGTTTCTAATGTGAACCATGTTTTGTCCTGAAGCGTTCATTGAAGTACAAACTTGCAAATCGAGACGAGAAACATTTCGTGTTCAAGTGGCCCGGCTTCTAAACTCTCAGTTTAATTTAAAGCTGCAAGGTAATACCCATGGCCATCATCAACTCGCCCCATAGTCGATAGGTCACAATGCTAGACAGAGCCGGTTAAGCTCTTGGTCTTAGTTGCAGGCTTCATTCCACCACATGCAGCTGAGTGTAACCGTGCATGCCTGCTAGGCCCAACTGACAACCACATTTCTTCCATGCTGGCTATGTCTAGGATGGTTTTTAAAACCAATCCCACCAGCATTCCCCATCGCTTGCGGGATTGACCTTATTGTTTGGTTTTCGGATCAGTGCGTACACCAGTAAAAGTGTGTGTGCGGGTGTGTGTGTGTGTGTTTGCCTTCAAGAGATCTACAGTGAATACAAAAGGATTAACTGGACGATCGATTTCAGCATCAGCTGCACGGTAGCTGGGGAACAAAAGTTCAGTTCTGTTAGTTCATTTATGTTCCAACACCGCCGGTCTGCCTGTGAGCTTCACACAGCGAGCCGACGATGTCTATCTACCTCTGCCCCCGCCGCCTCTGTGTCTCAACTGTATATACCGCCGTATCTACCCAGCCCCGATAAGGCACACATAAATTGGGTATTGGCATATCAAGAGGGTTTGCAGGATGGCTGATTTGGAGATGCCTCAGTCTGGAATAATCTCCCAGATTGGATGGTGGGAAAAAAACGAATAGAAACCGGTCGCTATCCCAGTCTCCTCAGGTGGGGGTGTGGGGGGAAACAACCCCAGCACCACCTCAGTTGCCGCCCGTGTCGCTTTGCCTTGAACACCAGCGCATTTCCATATATTATTGCCTCAGTAAGCAAGTGTGTCGCATGGGCCAGGCTTTTCCTGCCGCCCAAGGGGACTGCTCAATGTCATTATCTCTGAGGCCTGCCACCAGCCTGTAATGTATTGCTGCCGAGGATTTATTGGCACTGAGATGATTCATTGGGGCTGATGATGGATCGGTGGCGGCTAGGTCAAGTTGGACCGAGCCGCACTGGGCCTGACAGAGCTGGTCTCTGTCTCTCTCTCTCTCTCTCTCTCTCTCTCTCTCTCTCTCTCTCCCCCTCTGTCACAGGACACGGCGTAGCTTACTGCAGTATATAGAGGCTGCCGGACACTATATTTATATTTTACACACGCGCATGGGCACATAACCTAATAAACATGGTCATCTCAAGGCTTTTATGGAGCTGATTCATAGTGCCCCCGCGCGCGCATTGCTTCTTTAAGACGGCGCTATGCACAGTATCTCATGCATGCCCATTATAGACGGTGGGGGTGATTGGGTTTCCTCTTTTGACTTAGGCACTTTGGGTTTTAATATGGCGAGATCCAACATGGTAACAAAGATAGGTACACAGATTCATAAAAAATAGGAGATGAAATGTGATTGGCTGAACAAATAACCGTTGCCTTTCACCTCGACCCTTGAAATGTTGACGGGTGCAAGAGACGTGACATCTCTCCTCCCCTGATCCTATATATCTAATGGTGTATCCGTCACGTATAAACACGGCCTCTTTATATACACGCGTTTATACGTGTTTTTATGTGTGTGTGTGTGTGTTTGTGTGAGTAATATGCGTACATGTTTTCATGTCTTTCATGTCGTCATTGTGCGAGGCTGTATGACTCAGAATCTCTCTGGCTGTATTTATCCACGAAAGTAAATGCAGGGGGCTGACAATGTGTTGGGTCCTAATGTATTCTGCCTTTGGTCTACAATGTCATTAACACAAGGGTAATACGCATGCCAATCACGCCTGCAGACAATACAGTGGCTCCACACACTCTTCGCACTCGTCATCTTCGCCCACTCCCGTTGCTAATCCCATCTCTTCATGCTACGTCCACCCATAGGGACAGAGTGTATGGACGGATGTTCCCCACGCACACGCATGTTCACACACACACACACACACACACACACACACACACACACACAGGCGCACACACAGTTGATGGACGGCTCTTGTTTTAGTTTTTTTGTTGGTGTTTTCTTCAAATTGCCCATTTATAGCGAACAGCCTGCACTTTTGCAATGTGTACATTTTGTTGTGCATTAACTTGTTGTCTATAGGGCTTATTTGTCTGTCACACCGCCACTTTCGCTCCCTTTTCTCTCTTTCTCTCTCATTCGCTTCACTCACAGACACACACACGCACACGCACACCCACACACACACACACACACACACACACACACACACACATACACACACGCATAGGACATGCAGGACTTTCAAATGGCTTCCTTTAATTCGGACCAATTAACAAGATTCCCTGTGATGATGAATTCCTCATTCTCCGAGCGTTTAAGCTAATTACGCTCCAGATGAAGCAGGTTCCAGTGTGTTGTCCGCGGTGGAGGCGAGCTGACAATGGCAGACAATGTCACTGTCACACTGGCCCCTCTGCGCCACGAACCAAATGACTAAATGTGTTTGGTAATATTCACACGGTCTCACGCTCCTCTCCTGAACACTCTACCCTTCCTCATCCTTCCCATCCCTTCCTCCGACCTCCTCCTCCTTTCAGTCAGTCTGTCCTCCGTCCTATAAATCTCTCATATCTCATGCCTCATCTTTTCATGTTTTTCTCTCCCTCTTCCTCCACTTTTCCATCTTCTTCCATCTTGCTCATCCTTCTGCCTCTCTCTCTCACTCTCTCTCTCGCCCCTCTATTTAACCCCCCCCCCCCCCCCCCCCCCCCCGCTTCTCCCACCCCTCCAGAGCAGAGGTGGTGTTTAGAATAATATTCGACTAATTGCTGTCTAATAGCCCCTCCTAATGATAATAGGATGCAGTAAATAAGGCTTGCTACAAGACGACCAAATTTGTCACATTTCAAGGGTGATCAATCAGTGTCAGACACGCAGGGCCCCAGCCGCTCCTCCTCCCCCAAAATGTTGGATGTGAATGTCACACACAGTGATTTGTCCCATGCATCTCTCTCGTGATTCTCATACACAGAGAGTGTGAGTGAGAGAGAGAGAGGGAGAGAGGGAGAGGGAGAGAGAGATGGGCCAGAGTGAGCCACACAACTCTTCAACACACACGTTTAGAGCCCATTTCAAACCACCCGGCCCGTGTCGTGGAGGCGTTTATATGCGGATCCATCCTTCATGCGAGGTGTTGTATCTCTGAAGCCATGGAAAACTACGCCGGGCCTTCGATAAGAGACTTACCTTCTACCATCCACACACTTTAGCTCGGTGTAGGTAGGCGTATACACATCTAGTACAACCATCGCTTTATGTGCTAATGCCTGTCATTTACAAGATAACAAGATTGGCTTCTGTGTTTTGTGTGATTACATCATTTAAGACATGTATGGAGAGGTCAGATACCGCAGATGGTTGCAGTGTGCAGGACTAGTCAATAACAACAACAACACAAAGGGAATACCTCAAAGGGATTTTGTTGTGACTCAGGCCCAGCTAATACGTTTTTCGGTGTACTTTGTAAACTGTCAAATATTTGCCCTTCGCAGTCATTAATCCGAAACATTATACTTTAATTAAAACATGAAATAAGTTGGAAGTTTGAGGATATGTAGAAGATAAGTTATTCTAAGTCTGGGGATAAATAGCTTAATGGTAATACATGCTAGCCTAAATGTAACCGCATTAACAACTAGCTTCAAAATGTCCTCGGGTTGTTTAAATCATGAAATATGTTTGTCATTAGCTATCATGTAAATTAAAGATGCAGTGTGTGATTAAGTGGCATCTAGCAGTGAGGTTGCAGATCGCCTCCCTTTCCAGTGACATAGGAGAAGCTACGGTGGCCTGTACTGACCTGTAGGTACTGCCAAATGACGTCATCGTCTACGACAGCATCGAGTAGCCAAGTGTCAAGTGATGAGGTTACTTGATAGATGTATACATGTGATTAAAAATTAAAAACGGGTATTCTGTAGAGCTGTTTGTCCGTTCTGGGCTACTGTAGAAACATGGCACTGCATCATGGCGGGCTCCGTGGAAGAGGACCCGCTCCCTATGTAGATATAAAGGGCTTATTCTAGCCACAAAATAACAAAAACACCATTCTTATATTCATGATGGGAATATACATTAAAACATACTTATGAATATTATAGTCAATTTCTGTCAAGTCCGTTTTGCTAGATGCCACTAAATTGTACACACTGCACCTTTAAATGTTTGCGCTAATTTACATACCTGGGTTGTTGTTGTTTTTTGTCCTAGCTTTGTGAGTCAGCACTATCCATTAAAGAGATTAGATTTACATTTTAATCAAAGATTACACATTCATCCCTTTTGTGCCTTATTATTAATCAAACCTCCACCCTAAGCCAATGAGGGAAAAGCACGAGGAGTGAATCAGTGAGAGGAATAGAGTAGCCCCAAGAAAGAAAAACAATTTCATTTCTATGTCAGTCGTACCAGTGGTCATTTAGCTGGCCTCTTTATTTAAATGGTAATGTGAAGCCAGCTAAACGGCTAGGGCGAATCAGCCTTGGAAAGAGAGAGGCGCTTAATAACATAAATAAATAAATAAAAAACAAAACAGAGACGGTGAGTTTATCTTGTGTCTGCTGAGAGGGAGAGAGAGAGAGAGGAGGGGAGAGAGAGGGGGAGAGAGAGAGAGAGAGAGAGAGAGAGAGAGAGAGAGAGAGAGAGACAGAGAGAGAGAAAGAGAGAGAGAGAGAGGGAGAGAGAGAGAGAGCGAGAGAGAGGGAGGGGGAGAGGGGTGGGAAGAGAGAGGGGTGAGAGTGATGGAGAGGGTGACTCTGCAGGTGCTTCGTATTATAATTAATTGGGGTGTGATGAAGGATTCCATTCTCAGTGGCCAACAGCACAAAACAAATACTTTCTCTCCCTCGCATTCTCCACCTCCATCATTCTCTCGCACACACACACACACACACACAAGCGCACACACACACACACACACACACACACACAAGCGCACACACACACACACACACACACACTCAAGGACATGATTAGAAGTCCCAGTATATTCTCCAGATTAAGACATACAAGACAAGAAGACATGCAGGGGGGGGGCATTTAGGAGGAAGTACACCATGGAAACAGCGGTCACTTTGCAGACCCACCGAGGTAAGGTGACCCGTCGGTTGGAAAAGGTTAACTTGCGGTGTGTCGGTTTGAAGTTCACCGTGCCCGTCGTCTAGGAAACAGCCAAACTGACACGCGTCTGCCAAGTTTAGCATCAGTCTGGACCCCGGTGTGTGTGTGTGTGTGTGTGTGTGTGTGTGTGTGTGTGTGTGTCAGACACACACAAACGCACGCGCACGCGCACCACACACAGTACACACTCCAAGCCGTGACAGACTTCCTGCCAGCATGCACTGTTAATGGCCCAGTGCTAATGAGAGACTAGTTAGGAACTGTCAAATGACCCTAGGCCGCCCGATCTGACGCCATGTTCAGACGCACGGCACACAGAGGAGGGTATCATCGTGGTCAGACGCCGAAATGGCTCATCGAAACAGAGTCCGATGGGGCGTGGGCGCCTTCCGACGGACGCGGTCAACAATTCTCGAAGGAAAATGCAGGCCGGATGAAATTTCGCCGTAACGTTTCGAACGTCTCGCACGGCCCGGGCCAAACACAACCGAGGTCAGAGTTCAAGCGTTGAAAAATAAAAGACGCTGATAAAGGCCTGCGATGAAGGGGGCCCATTAGATCATACACTGGAATGTGGGTCATTTAGATCATACACTCAATTTCGTTGGGTGAAAGAATCGACGTACCGCAGTGTGGTTTTGCGCCAATGGTGTGCTTTCTCTCCTTTTACTTTCTTTACACACACACACACACACACACACACACACACACATACACACACACACACACAGCACCGATGGCTGTTATTCTTCCTAAATGTGTTGACAGTGAGAGTGTGAGCTAGCTAGCTGTGTAGGGACCAATGCACCGAGTGAGAAACCAGTGGTGTTGGTGCCAGGCTGTGAGGGTGCACATGTGTTTGTGTGTGTGTGTGTGTGTGGGTTTGCATGCCTGTGTGTGTGTGTGTGTGTGTGTGTGTGTGTGTAAGCAGCGCAGTCTCAATCTGACAGCTTGCCAGCAGCCTTGCACCTGCAGCACAGCTAGGTGTTGGTCTGGGCCTGGCAGGGGAGGCGCGGGTGGGGGAGAGTGGGGAGGGTGTGTGTGTGTGTGTGTGTGTGTGTGTGTACGGGGGTAGATACAGGAGGTCACAGGGGGGGTGAATGGGGCTGCTTGTTCAGGCAATAGGAGGGTAGACGGAGGGGAGGGATGTGAAAGGAACGGGGAGGAGAGGGGAAGGTGCCGAGACGCAGACACAAAGGCAACTGTGACAGCGGCAAGTCGTCTGCCTTCCCCACGTCTGTTCCTCCGTGTATTTCAACACGCGGGTTTAAAATAAGGTGTAAAATATGTAAATATGTGTCTGCTGTTCCTCCTGCAAAAACTGTGTCTTGGATACACAGCTTTGCACATGGAGAGTGGCACACACCCACACACACACACACACACACACACACACACAGACACAGTGAGGCGCACACGCGTGTTGAATATATATGCGCGTGCACGCCTCTTGACGTGCGCCTCCATCCCCTCTCGCACCGTGTTCCCATCAGCGCGACGGTGCCGCGCTGTGACAACAGCCAATTGGATTTGACACATTCTCTCATCGTTAGCCCGCGGCGCCGTAGCATTTCCAGGGCCTCATTTGTCAGACTTAAGGGAACGGCGTTACGTGGGGGCGTAACGGCGTCGTGTCACCGAGGCGCGCCGTATCAGCAGCTATAGCCCACACCCTTTCCGTTCCGGGGGACGGAAAGGGTGTGGGCTACGCCGTCGGGCGGCTGGCGGGGCGGCTGGCGGTGCGGTGGCGGCGGCGGCGGCGGCGGATGATAACGCAAAGGAAAACAGGAGCGGCGCACCGTCGAATTCCCTGTTGTGTTTCACGTTTGTCTTAACATATTTCTATGTATGTACTAGCTGTGTGTGTGTTTGTGTGTGTGTGTGTGTGTGTGTGTGTGCGTCCATGTATGTATGCATGCATCTGCGTCTTCACCCCCCCCCTTCATTCGTCTATCTGTACACTGCGGATGCGGGTCGACCGCTCGCGTACGTTGTGTGTGTGTGTGTATTTATGTGCGCGTGTATTTATAACTTTCCCCTATTCTGCATCCATCGGTAATTGTGAACCCCTTTTTCCAGCTGAGCTGGTACAGTTCACCGCGAACTGCGGAGCGGAGAAAGTTGTGCTGAGACCGGCTCAATATTATGTGTCAGGGAACTCCTCGACGCTCTCGCGCGCGGCGAGAGAGAGAGAGAGAGAGAGCGCGCGCGGCGGGGTATGTGGGCTGTAAGTATTGAATCTCGTCGGCATTGATCGTTTTTACCGCAGCGCGTCTCTTTTTTTTGACAGGGAACAACTCGAACCAATAGAAACAGAGCCGGAAAATATGCGAGGTGACAGAAAAGACATGCGACCGCAGCGCCTCTTCTCAGGTACCGTCAAGGCGCTCGCACGCCGACAAAAACGCCCGCCGTACGACTATAGGATGTTGGCCCCCCCGTATCCGGCCAAACGCCGATCCGACAAGTTCGCCTACGGAGAATGTAATCCGACGACGGTTCGACGGCCGCTGACGTGGGGTGCGGCGCGCCGGCCCGATGTTGTCGTCGTTGTCGGTTGTTGTTGTTGTTGTGTTTGTTGCTGTTGGTTGTCGCGGTGTGCGAGCGCGTTTAGGCGTGTTGCTTCAAACATACTCACGCTTAATAGTTTGGGCTGTTTTGTAGGGGGCCCATATGGAGAGGGGAGACCGAGAAAGGGAGAGAGGGAGATGGAGAAAAGGGAGAGAGGGAGATGGAGGAAAGGGAGAGAGGGAGATGGAGAAAAGGGAGAGAGGGAGATGGAGAAAAGGGAGAGGGTGAGATGGAGAAAAGGGAGAGAGGGAGATGGAGAAAAGGGAGAGAGGGAGATGGAGAAAAGGGAGAGAGGGAGATGGAGAAAAGGGAGAGAGGGAGATGGAGAATGGGAGAGATGGAGATGGAGACAAGGGAGAGAGGGGAGATGGAGAGAGGGAGAGAGGGAGAGAGGGAGATGGAGAAAAGGGAGAGAGGGAGATGGAGGAAGGGAGAGAGGGAGATGGAGAGAGGGAGAGCTTTAGAGAGGGAGAGAGGTAGGTGGGGAGAGGGAGATGGGGAGAATGGAGAGAGTGGGATGGAATGGACAGATGGGTGTGGGTTAATTGAGGCTGACGTGGGTCCAGTGCCTGTCCCCAGCTGACATGTGGCTTCTAGCCCATATGCTGCTCTCTCTGTCCGTCTCTCTCTCTCTCTCTCTCTCTCTCTCTCTCTCTCTCTCTCTCCATTTATCTCGCTTGCTCTCCCCTCTCTCTTTCATTCTCTCCATCTCCTCCTCTTTTCCACTCTCTCCCCAAACTTCTCCATTACTCTCTCTGCATATGATGGTCCTCTTGTCCATTTCCTCTGTCTGTATGGTCCTCCATCCCGGGGTCTGTCTGTCTGTCTGCCAGAGAGAATGTCCCAGCAGGCCAGCCACCGACAGACAGACAGACAGAAGGATGATGACAGTGTCGGTGGGTCCGGGGGGGCCCTCTGTGCTCCTCCAACTGACAGCCAAGGTCAGGGACTCTTGCTGCCAGTCTCCCCGGCTCCTGACAGCCCTTCCTGGGGGAGACAACCCCTGGACGCCCCAACCCCCCCCCCCCCCTCCCAGGCACGCACCATCAGCAATTAATATTGCATCACCGTTTTCACCTCCCGCTTTTCAATGCCGTCCCAGAGGAGGGGCTGGAGTTGTGTGATCTGGCCACTGCCCTGGATCCCGTCCCGGTCCGGGACCCCTCAAAGAGGAGCCAGGGGACGGACGGCTCCCACCGCTGGGCGACGCGCGGGCCGCGTCTCTGGTGTCGCGGTTGTTGTTGGTTGTGTTGAGTTTGATCACAATGAGTTTGGATCACTGTGTGTGTGTGTGTGTGTGTGCGTGTGCCTGCCTGGCACTGGGACATTTCATTTATTTAGTTTTTGCCTGTGCGCCGTACCAAAGCGATCAGCGGCTAAACACGTTTGAAATTTTAACGCCGCGTCTGCAAAGTTAAGGACGCACCTTTTTTACACTGATCGCTGCAAATTATTGTTTTTGTTTCTTTTTTGTTTAGGAATTCACACATACCTCAAGTCACTTAGGGATCATTGAGCGCCCCACGGCAGCTCTCTGCTAGGTGAGATGCAGGGCACACTGGGGCTACTTGTGGCATGGACACATGCGAGTTTATCTGTGAGGTAGATGACCTTGTGGATGTTTTACCCTCTCCTCCTCTCCTTTCCTCTCCTCCCCTCCGGCCGTAGGGACGGGTAATGTACCCCCGTGTCTCTGAGAATAGCGGCAGCAGTGCTGTCAGGACCGGTAGTGGAGGTGGTGGAGGTGGGATTGGGGGAGGGGTGGGGGGGCTAGAGACAGGATGGAGGTGTAAGGTGGTGCATTTGTCTGAATCAGCTCTGGCTTTTTGTCATCTACACACACACATACACAGACTCTATCACCCCACCCACAAACACACACACACACACACACACATGTGCATGCATTGCAAATCTCTTACACAGCTTACAACCACAAAGGTGCACACACACACACACACACACACACACACACACACACACACTCTCTAACCCACACTCAATCTCACACGCATGCACTGGAAGTAAGTCTCCTCACTACACGTCACTACAACTGAATGTGCATGTGTTTCTCCAGACAAACAGGATGTGTAAACATGCGTACATGGAGAGGATGGGATGAGGCCGCCACTGATGAAGGAGACGCATCAGGGCTGTGTCACACCTAGACCACTCAAGCACACTCACCAGGCCTCTTCTCCCACTAGATGGATTTACTCTAGCCATGCGTATGTGTGTGTTTGTTTGTGTTTGTGTATGTGAGCGATCACTAATCTCTATGAAGTCCTGTTTGTTCTTCAGGTTTGCCCCCACTACAAACATTTCCCTGATCAAAGCTGTTGAAAGGCCTTGCCACTTACTTCAAACACACACACACACACGCGCGCACACACATGCACGCAGGCACGCACACCGCTTGTGTATACCACATCATCCATTCCAACGCAGCAATGGCTCATTGTCATGGCAACCACGTTAATCCTAAACCAACTAGCATGCATTTGTCGCAACCAAGCAGCCAATCAGGAGTCAAGAGGGAGAGAAGGGTAGAGGGAGAAAATGAGCCATGAGAGAAGTTTCCATCTCGACGTATGTTTATTTTTAAACACTGAAGTACAAGAGCCTTTAAATAAGTGCTTTAGTCTCTCACATCAGCGGATAGGAATAACTTAGTGTCAGTAAAGGTGATTGGTAATCAGTCATTACAGGTCTAACTCGCACTAATTGTAACAAAATAATAGGCATTTGGCGGTGTGCTTCAAGCGATAATTCTCCATTTTCCCCGCCACCCGCTGTGCCGCGGGGCTATTTTTACAGTTGGAGCAAGTTGTAAAACTAATTTCTCGAGGTAATCCAGAAACCGTTTAATTTCCACAGATAAGCGGTGTGATGCTATCGGAGACATTTGACGCCTGCCTTATCAGGAATTGTATTAACAGCCGTTGCTACGCGACATGTTTATACAGCCTTTCAAGCTCAAGTTAAATTGCAGATTAGTGAGATGTATTACTGTAACAAACTTCACCTTTTTTTTTTTTACTGAAATAGAAAAATAGGAAAGGGGGGGGGGGGGGGGGGGAAGGTGGTGCATTTTCTCTGTGGGTAAGGTGTGATGTGTGTGATGAGAGATGTGTGTGAAGCGGTGAGTCCAATCTCCTGGGAGTGGGATGTGTGTCTGTCATAATAATCACATCATTGTGTTCCTTAAATCCATTGTTTCGTTTATGTTGGTGTCAATAAGAGGATTTAGAAACCTTCCTTGGCGCTGCTAATCCACAAAAGGTTTATTGACTGGTTTGCTAGTGATTGGCTACATTTAAAACAGAATTAAAGCTGTAGTTTCCTTGTAGATCCCTGAAGATTTAGGGATCATCCATTGTATACATAGAAGTAGTAGTCACTGTGGTCCGTGAAGACATGTATCATCCTTTGTTTTCCTCTCCTTGTCATTAAGATGAAGCGTTGACCAGAGGTGTAACCCATGTTAGTGAGTACAATAACAACGACATCAATATTTTTGGGGAGAAAAGATATTGAATCCCAAATTCACTTATCGGTGTGTTGTGTTTGGCAGGTGTTTTCCGTAACGAGACAAGGCATATTATGGTATTGTGTTAGTTATTTAGTTGTTGTTGTTGACTGCGTGTCCCCATGGTGAAGCGAGAGGATTGCTAAGTGGCTTTTAATGGCAGAAACCGGGCTGTGGTTTTAAAATAGCGGAGCGCCCATTAGACTGGTATTAACAAGGTAATGGCCTGTTACTAAACTGCCAAATGACATTGCTGCTGCCGCAGAGCCACGTGGCTGCCCTTTACCGCACATGTGAACACATTGTCACTCGCCCGCTCGCGCGCGCGCACACACACACGCGCGCGCGCGCGCACACACCTACTTTACAGGTGAAAACATAGGATTGTGCTATGTACTTGAAATGTACACACCAATTCACAGAGACATGCAAATATACAAAGGACCATTTAGCTATATATATATATATATATATATATATATATAATGATGTGTATGAATGACATCAATATATTTATATATCTATATACATACATGAGCTGGATCTTCACTCTAGTTGAGCAGTGATTGGGAGTGAGAGAGAGGAAGGACGGAGGAGAGAGGAGAGACCAGCTGGACTGGGAGGGTGAGACATGGACAGAAACAGAGAGACCAGGTAGCTGCTGGACTGGGAGGGTGAGACATGGACAGAAACAGAGAGACCAGGTAGCTGCTGGACTGGGAGTTTGAGACATGGACAGAAACAGAGAGACCAGGTAGCTGCTGGACTGGGAGGGTGAGACATGGACAGAAACAGAGAGACCAGGTAGCTGCTGGACTGGGAGGGTGAGACATGGACAGAAACAGAGAGACCAGGTAGCTGCTGGACTGGGAGTTTGAGACATGGACAGAAACAGAGAGACCTAGATAGCTGCTGGACTGGGAGGGTGAGACATGGACAGAAACAGAGAGACCGGGTAGCTGCTGGACTGGGAGGGTGAGACATGGACAGAAACAGAGACAGAAGCTGCTGGACTGGGAGGGTGAGACATGGACAGAAACAGAGAGACCGGGTAGCTGCTGGACTGGGAGGGTGAGACATGGACAGAAACAGAGAGACCAGGTAGCTGCTGGACTGGGAGGGTGAGACATGGACAGAAACAGAGAGACCAGGTAGCTGCTGGACTGGGAGCTTGAGACATGGACAGAAACAGAGAGACCAGATAGCTGCTGGACTGGGAGGGTGAGACATGGACAGAAACAGAGAGAGAGCGCCAGATAGCTGGGAGCTCCGATGGCAGTTATCAAAGCGCGGGGTTGTTTACCTTGGCCTCTGTGTATTGTTGCTTCCTGGAAATTATTGATGGCGTGGTTGAAGACAGGGAGGGGGCAGTAAAGCAATACATCCAGCTATTGTGTTTTTTGGTGGACACACTGTGTGGACGTACGCTGGCGTTACCTGCAGAACCACCCCTCACAGTGGGCTGAAGGACATCCTCACTACCAGCCAGCAATACAATACAAAGATGAGGTGGTTCTATTTGTAGTGTGTGTGTGTGTGTGTGTGTGTGTGTGTGGGTGGGGGTTTCTTTTGTGCGTGTGTGTGTCTTGATTGTGTGTGTTAATGCAGAGAAACTGACACAATGTACACACACCCATCTAACCATCCAGCTACAGATGCACATACACACACACACACACACACACCCACACACACAGACCTACGTGCGCATCTGCCGGCTGTCCTCGCGGGCGGCTGTGCAGGGAGAGGGCAGCACGGCAGGGTGTATATCCCTGGGAAATCATCTTTGCCTTTCTTTCTATTTGTAACTTGTCCTTTCAAGCAAGACGGCCCTTAAAGTTCAGTGGCTCATCCTTCAAGAAAGGCTATTACCGACGCTCTCTGATTCTGTACCACGCCGCGCCGGCCGGTCATACGTCCCCTTTTATGTCCCCCTCCTCCTGTCATCATTTTCCCAGGCAGAGGAGGGTATAGTATGGGATTTTTCCGTTATTTCTTTTGTTTTTTGAAGATGGCCTGTGACCACCCCCCCCCCCCCCCCCCCCCCCCCCCCCGCCAGCGACACACCCCTGCCATCCAGGCAACTGGAAACCCGGAGGTGGAAAACACCACACTAGTGGCGTGAGGACCCGAGGAAGGCAGAACGGTTCCTGTGACCTTGTCTAATAAATGCATTATTAGTGGATATCAGCAATTCCCCACAGTAGTAATTAAACATTTATATCCCAAGATTGTTCACCTTCACCACGTCAGGAAAAGCTCTTAGAGAGTAACCTTGCCTTAGGTTGTTCGGATCCTGACCAATGTTATTCTCTCACCGTGGCCGCCCCCCCGCCCAGCCTCACCCCACCCCCGTGAGAATACACCATCATACAACCCTATATATATATATATATATATATATATATATATATATATATATATATATATATATATATATATACATATCTAGACCAAGGGCAGCACACCAACCCTGTGTTTTTCCACCTTTCGTTTTGTGTTTTGTTTTAAATACGTAATGCGTGTAATTATAAGACTGTGTGAAGCAGGCCGCGCTGCCGAGGTGGACGGCGTGTTTATCAGATTCAGGTTTATCATCTCTGACCCTGTGAATGCCAGCGCTCACATGCTACGGCGGAGGACCACTTCTATGGCTAATGATAGCCAAAGGGCGCCATGTTAGAGCCAAGTTTCTCCATTGGCATAATTAGGAGGCCCTTCAGCATCGGATCAGGGGACCGGGAACCGGCTAGCAGCTCATTAAAGAGAATAAAGAGCCGAGCTCGCCGCCTAGCACGCACACACACACACACACACAAGTACATGTACTAACACACACAGACACGCACACACAC
>JAOPHQ010002916.1:27500-32500 GCA_030340625.1 Merluccius polli
GTCTCATCATCATAACATGACTAAATATGTACATATTTTTTTCATGGAGAAGGAGAAGGAAAAAAAGGCAGCGACTGAATAAAAAAGTTAATATGTGCGCGTCTTGGTAAAATGTAAATGTAAAAATGCCACCGTACCGGTTGTGAAACACTTGCCACAGTTATTGTGAAAACACCAGTTACTTTGAGAAAGTGTGGCTCCACAGCCACACTTACCGCCTTAAAAGCATCTATTGTGCAACCCCTGTTGTGGCCTCTTAGTCGTAACAATCCATGAAAACATACGTTTTCCTTTTCTTCATTTTTGTCTGCTCTCTGGCTCTCTCTCTCTCTCTCTCTCTCTCTCTCTCTCTCTCTCTCTCTCTCTCTCTCTCTCTCTCTCTCCCCCCCCCCCCCCCCATCTTCCTCTCTCTCTATCAATCTATTTTCTTTATCTTCCTCATACCCCCTGCAGTATCTGCTAGTGATCACTAGTGGCATCTAGAGGTCAGGGGACGCCACTGCACCCTATGCTCCTGAGGCTCCTCTACAGTCACTTGACCCTTGACCATGGCTTAATGTATATATAGCACACTTCCGACCAATTAATTAGCTTGTCCTTTACATATGCCTTAGCTCCTTTTTTCTAACCTTAGCTGAAGCATTAAGTTGCCCAAATTCCCACATGGCGGTGGAGTACCTATGGAATTGTGCAATTTAATTTTGTGCCAGAACGCTTGAGTGGGCAGAGGCAGATACACAGGACACAGAGATACTGAAACATAAATACAACCACTGCCGGGGGAATGCTTGCAAGAGCCCTGAGGACACACTCACACACACACACACACACACACACACACACACTCCCACGCTCCCTCACCGACACACACACACACACACACCACACTCACCCTCTCTCATCTACACACACCTACACCCACACACACACACGTACCACTCCCACGCTTCCTCACCTACAAACACACACACCCACTCACACGGACACACCGACACAGACACACACACAGGACCTTGGCTGCTGCTTCCGCTCTGCTCCACATCTTTATGGGCTGCTGGTTTTACTGTGATGCCGAGGCTGCCTCTGATTGGCTGGAGTGCATTCCGGGATGTGTGTGTGTGTGTGTGTGTGTTTGTATTTGTTTCCTGGTTATGAAGTTGTTTGTTTGTGAATGTTTTTGCATGTGTGTGTGTGTGTGTGTGTGTGATTTCCTGTATTTGTTTCCTTGTCATTTGTATTTATTTGCATGCATGTGTGAATGCGTGTGCTTGTTTTGTTTTCCTTATATGGTTTACAAGCGTGTGAGTATGTAGTTGTGAGAGAGTGTGTGTGTGTTTGTGTGTGTGTGTGTGTGTGTGTGTGTGTGTGTCAGAGTGTGTGTCAGTGTGTGTGTGTGTGTATCTGCGCCTGTGTGGCATCAGCCCTGTGTTTTTTGCGTCAGGAGTGCTGGTGTGGTGGCGTGGGGTTGAGGCCAAGGTGGAATTTCACAGCCAGCGGCCGGCCAAACCGCAAGCACTCACATTTACAACAAACAGCCCCCCTCCACTGAGACTCTCTGAATGGCAAAGTCATTTGTCTCTGTGAAGGGCAGAGGGAGAGAGAGAGAGAGAGGGAGAGAGAGAGAGAGAGAGAGAGAGAGAGAGAGAGAGAGAGAGAGAGAGAGAGAGAGAGAGAGAGAGAGAGAGAGAGGGGGGGGGGGGGGGGGGGAGAGAAAGAGAGAGGGGGGGGGGGAGAGAGAGAGAGCAAGAGAGAGAGAGAGAGAGACAGAGACAGAGACAGAGAGGGGGAGAGAGAGAGAGAGAGAGCACAAGAGAGAGAGAGCAAGAGAGAGAGAGAGAGAGAGAGAAAGGAGAGGGAGACTCCCAAAGCAAAGGCAAATAAAATCGGAGAAAATGTTTTTTTCCGGTGTCGGTGCCTCACAAACATACGCTAAGCTATAAGCACACGCACATACATGGACACACAATAACTCACACACACACACACACACACACACACACACACCCACGTGTACGCACATGCACGCTTTACACTTTGACCATTCCGAAGGAAAATTGGAATTAAAGAGAGAAAGGTGCATAGCCTGTTGCTAATTAGCATTTTCTCTGCTCAGCAGAAGCCATCTGGAGAATCAATAAGATATTACCGTTTCTGTACATAGCAATGACCTCTGCCATCACTTTTATCCAGAAAACATGCATTAAAAGAACAAAAGCAGACTAAGAAAACAGCCAAAACCTTTATAGTAATGCAGCTGGCCTTGCGCACTATCATAAATAAACTCCATTTTACATTACTTCAAATCTTTTTTTTTCTGTTTCGGTGTCAGATGTTATCAAACTCTCAAACCCCCGAATGAATCTGTTTTGATATTTAGTCTTTGTTCCACGACACTATAGCCATGTAACAAATATACTGTTATGTATTAACTTTCTTTAGCCATGTATTCCTGGTCGGGGTCACTGAAGCCTGGAGCCAGCTGACTATGGATATTAGGCAGACAACCTGAATGACACACACACACACACACACACACACATACAGACACACACACGCACACACACACACACGCACATGCACATTCACACACACACACACACACACACACACACACACACACACACACACACACACACACACACACACACACACACACACACACACACACACTCACACATTGGAACACATCCACACATGCTTGTTTTGAGGTGACATGAAACCAGTACATGCACCTGAAAAGTCACATGACCCTTAGGAGTGTCACCCTATCTGCTCATGTCCGTGGGTGTACTGCCTGCTTCCCGCTGGCTTGTGTGATTTGTTATGCCTGTTGAGTTCTTACCTGACGTCTGTGTGAGTGTGTAAGTGAAATGTTAAAATGTGTGTGTGGGTGCAGTGGCAGCAGTGAAGGTCGGCTCAGGTTGTTGCTGTGGGCTGAGCCAGCTGAGCATCCTTGAAGTGCCTGGTCGCTACACCGGCGCCAATCTCACGCCTGCAGCCTGCTGCTCCGCAGACGCCGGCCCGCGTGCCACTCTCCGCACGATGTGTCCGGCCATCGGGATGTCTTTTTTTTATTTTAATAGCGGTCGTAATGTAACATGGCTCCGGTTCACTGGATCCCTGATGCATATTAACATGGCCTCGTGTCAGTTTTTCTCTCTCTCTCGCTGTCTGTCTCTCTCTACATTTCAATTCGGTTTTATTCAGTGCAATTCATTTCTGTCTCTCTCTCTCTCTCTCCCTCTCCTTCTCTCTCTCTCTGTGTCTCTCTCCCCGTGTCTCTCTCTCCTGTAGCTCACCCAAGTCCAGAGAAGGGGAAGAAGCTGGTTTTCCTCACGTCTCGCGTCCACCCTGGGGAGTCTCCTGCCTCCTTCGTGTGTCAAGGTAAACGTCCAGCCGACGGCGGCTTAATTGGACCACTTGTTGGATTGGACGCCTCTGGCACAAAATCATTCTGTCAAGCAGAAAACGGCTTTGAGTTCGGACCGGTGCTTAGGGGTTGGTCTATGCACGCGGGCTGATTAGGATTCAGAATTGTACTCCGAATGCGTGTTTTTGTGAACACGATGAAGAGCTGATCCCGGGGACTGCCAATATGTTCTTGTAACCGGAGACAAAGAGGAAAAAAAATACATTTTTATTGCCGAACATTTTTTGAATTGTCAAAAAAGTATGTGGGAGCAGCGTCGTTCTTTCATCCACCTGAGCACCACACAATTGCGCAATTTCCATTCACTCTCGTAGTGAAAAACCTAAAACACAATTGGAAAGGTTGCCTAAATGTCTCTTTTTCAAAACAACATCAACATTACCACAATAGAACCACTGGAGCCTTTACACTTAAGATACTTGAAAGAAACTTTTGACACACACACAAACACACACACGCACACACACACACACACACACGCACACACACAAACACACTATATCTATTTGTAAATGTATTTGTAACGTGTGTGTTTTTTTGTGTGTGTGTATCTCTCTGAGAGAGCGATATTAAGAGAGAAAGAGATAGAGAGCGAGAGAGAGAGAGAGAGAGACAGAGAGACAGAGAGAGAGAGAGGTTGAGGGAGTCAGAGTTTATGTGCATCATGGTGAATGTGATAGTGATTTGGCGGCTAGCGTGCTTCTTGCTGTCTGTTTTTCCAGTGCCGTCAGCTCCATTCCATTTGTATTGATTCAGACTTGATGTCTTTCCATTCTTCCACCATTCTGCCCTGGCCCCCTTCTGTCCTTCCATCTCCTTTTGTTTCTAAAAACTCAATTAAGGGCCGGCCGCCTTCAGTTTCCTTTTCAAGTCAGTCTCTCTCTCTCTCTCTCTCTCTCTCCCTCTCTCTGGCTGTCTCTCTCTCTATATAGATAGAGTGTGTGTGTGTGTGTGTGTGTGTGTTGGTATTGTTCTTTATGTCTTTGTTTTTATCTTTGCGTGCCTGCATGTTTGTGTGTGTGTGTGTGTTGGCATTGTTCTCTCTGACTCTTTATTTTGATCTTTGGGCATGTGTTGGAGTTTATATTGTTTATTTGGTAATTCATATATACATATTTATATACTATATCTATGTGTGTGTGTCTGTGTGTGTGTGTGTGTGTGTGTGCGCGTGTGCGTGTGTGATTTGCAGGTGTGATTGACTTCCTCGTGAGCCAGCATCCTGTGGCTCAGGTTTTGAGAGATCATGTGATCTTCAAGATCGTCCCGATGCTCAACCCGGATGGAGTCTACCTGGGAAACTACAGGTGAACACACACACCCACACCCACACACACACACACACACACACACACACAAATCTTAATAAATGGCATTTGTTTGAAGCTTGTAGATCCTAACAACTAACAGCAACGCTACTTTCACCAGCTCATGTCCAGAGCTACAGCGTTTTATCCGTGTTTGAAGTAAATATGCATCAAAATGCCACTTTAGTGATCGTCGTCGTCATCGTGTGGTGAATGTCTTATTTCTTGTATTGAATATACGCTGACAAAGTGCTTCAGAGGGT
>JAOPHQ010002916.1:37500-42500 GCA_030340625.1 Merluccius polli
GTTGCTAATAAGGTGTGTGGTTTTTAAAAGCATCAAAAAAAAAGTCCAGCACCACAAATTGACAGAACATTTGGTCAATGCGACGGGTGGGGGTTTTATTTTAACAGATGTCATCGTTATGACACAATTATTTCTCGAATGTCTTTACGGACGTGCGGACGTCCGCAAGGAATCAAAACGCAGCTCTGAAACAGCATTACTCCGTTGACGAGTTTTTCGGCGAGTCGTAATGTTCCTCCGCGTTACTGTGAGTTCAGCAGTTTTAGCTTTCTGCCGGGAAATTGCTGCCTTGTTCTGTCCACACCTTCACTTCAATAACTAAGATTGGTTCCCCAGACAAGTACCATTAAAATTAATACAATAAATGTGGGGGGGGGGGGGTTTGTTCTGTTTGTTTGTGTTTTGTGTATCAATTGCCATTTACCGTGCCATACTATGTTACACTTAATAGGAAATGATAATGTATTGTATAAAAATGAATAGAGATCCTGGCTCTATATTGGAGCTAAGCCAAGGGCAATATCCAATGGCCCTACCAAAGTGGAAAATATGAGTGTAGCGAATAAGAAAATGCATTCGAGTCCAGAATCCCCAGCATCCACTTCATGCTTTCTGTAAGTGCATCGACGGGGGGAAAGTTTCCGAAGAGTTGTTTTTCAATTCGGGGCTCTCAAAACTTCTCACTCACTCACACGCCATGTGAAGGCAAGGACACTCCTGACATAAATTCCCATCATTTACCATCCACGGCTAAACATTGGTCAATGGGGAAAATGGCTGAGAGAGTCAGTGATGCAAGGAGCTATAATCTGTTCCCAAGCTACCCTGTTGTTTGTTTTGAAAAGATGAAAAAAATAGAAAAAAGAAAAGGGAAATGGGGCTGAGGAGAGGGGGCTTAGGCGGTTGGGGGTTTGGGCAGTGGGGGAGGGAATGTGTGTGTGTGTGTGTGGGGGGTGGGGGGCGAGGGGCGGGAGGCGAGAGGGGGGGGGGGGGAAACAAATGGACCCATCGCCGTCGTAAAGCATTACTGTTGCAGCGCATTTATCAAGAGGCGAGAGAGGAATTCTTTTTGATTGGCTGATTACAAGAAGCATTCGTCATGCGCCGATGGATCCGCGACCAATCTGACGCTGCCATTTTGGATCATTTGTTATGGATGACAACGAGGCCACTGTTGCCATGGCTTCTCTTTGACCTTTTTAATATTAGAAAAAAAACAGTTCCCATTTGAAACAAATGTATTGGGTTCTGTCACGCCACCTGTGTGAATATTATCCTCTGCTCTGTTTCTTTGTCTCTCCGTCTGTCTGTCTGTCTGTCTGTCTGTCTGTCTGTCTGTCTGACTGTCTGTCTGCATGTCTGTCTGTCTGTCTGTCTATCTATCTATCTATCTATCTACATGTTTCTGTGTATGTGTGTGTGTATGTGTGTGTGTGTGCACACACACACACACATACACACACACATACACACACATGTGTGTGTGTGTGTGTGTGCGTGTGCGTGTGCGTGTGCATGTGTGTGTCTGTGTGTTTGTGTGTGTGTGTCTGTGTGTTGAAATGTCCTCTGGTGTCAGCCAACCCTTTCTGATCCATCTCTGAGATTCACGGCCAATTTGTCCCCATCATGTCTTCGTCTTTTCAGACCTCCTCCAATCATCCCTCTCTCTCCTCTTTCCTCTCTCGCTCGGGCGCAGGAGGAGTTGGATAAAGCTCTCACTCTGGCAATCTTTATGCTTCACTCAACCTGGTTCACAAGCATTTATATTCCCTTCTCCTCCTCTTTTATATTGAATAATGTGTTCAATATCTCCTCTTTCACTTCGTCCTCTCCCCTCGTCTCATCTCCACTTCGCTCATCTCCTCTCTCTTCCTTCCTCCCCTCCTCCTCCTCCTCCTTTCCTCCTGCCCCTCGTCTTCTCTCCTCTCTTTATCCTCTCCTCTTTCCTCACATCCTCCTCCTCTTCCCTCCTCTCCTCTCATCTCCTCCTCTCCTCTCTGACCACCACACATATCTGAACACTTCGTTCTCTGCTCGTCCTCGTACATTTTTACATTTGCATTTAGGGCATTTAGGAGACGCTTTTGTCCAAAGCGACTTACAATAAGTCGCCTAAGTACACTTGTCAGAAGAAAGTGAAACAATATATTGCTGTCGGTACAGTAAGGATGTCAATAGAACAGGTTTCAAGCACTCTTAATTGCTAGGTTAACCCATTCCTCGTATACAACAAAGATAGCTAGGGTAAGATGCTGCTATGATGCTAAGTACTATTTTTAAGTGGACGTATGAACATACAATAAGTGCATAAAGAGGATTTTCTGTGAGTCTTGAGTCTCTCCTGTGCTCTCCTGTACTCCTTTTCTGCTTTGTTGCTTGGCCCTCACGTCCTCTGCCCTCCTTTCTTGTCCCTCTTTCCCTCCTTTCTTCTCCTCATTTCTCCATCCTTTCAACTCCTCTGCTCTCCATCCCATCCCCTGGTCCCTAGCTCTCCTGGAAAGGCCCCTCTGAGCAGCAGATGCAGCTTCTGCGGTCCCTGGCAGGCCTGTTGTCAAGGGACAACCAGCACCGGCGCCCGTTCAGCCTGATTACGAGTCACCTCTGCGCTCGCACTCCGCCAAAGTACCTCCATCATGCGGCTTGAGCACGAGCACTGATGATATTTAACATGACAGATAGACAGACACACAGACAGAGACACAGAGATACCGACAGACAGACAGACACACACACACACAGGCGGGCTAACACGCACAGATAGACAGATGGAGAGAGAGTTTTGTGCAATTTACTTCCATCTCCGAAGCAGGTCTTGCCATCTGCCACACTGCCTCTGCCTCCGCCGCCTCCTACAACTCGTAAACGACACCGTCACATCCACGGCCACGTATAGCACCGGCGCCATGGTTACGGCACTCAATGGACACAGCCGCTGAAAGCGTTTAGCTTGTTGGTTAGCGAAATGCAAAATTCAGCTTGAAAGTGGATACGGGAAAAGATACGGATCAAATACACAATGTCCTATAATATATGATAATTGCTCGCCGCGACGGAGATTATTGTGTGCAAAACACACCATTAATTTTTCCCCCCATAGAGGATCCTCCGTGGAACCGAAGGCTCGGCGTTACAGCGCCGTGTGAGGCCTAAGGGCAGGGTAGACAATATCCTAACTGGAGCAGCAGTGGCCCGGCCGCCCGCTTGTCCAGGCTTTTAATGTCCTTTATTCGTCCACGGGACATTAACTGAGCATGTATGCTGTTTTTATTTCCCGTTACTTTGTGCCCCTGACGGCTATATACGCCGCTTTTACACTGAGGGGTGAAAACCTTGCTCAAGGGCATCCGGATACTAGTTTCTTTATAGATTGTTTGTTTGTTTGACTGGAAAGCTGAATAATTCCCGCCACTATTTGTGTAAACTATATACGACTCGTGTATACTAAATGTATTCATGCATTCATACATACAAACATCCGTGTATTTATATACTGTACTTTAGCTCCACATGGCTGAAGAAGCGGTAATGTAAGATTTAACCTGGATGATGAAGAAACGTGCGGCGCAATACATCCCGTGTCTCGGTGTGGATCAGATCGCAGGTGACTCCTCACATGTTTCGCCTCGTTTGTAATGCGGGCCCATCGCATTGGCTAATACCCTCAACTTTCTCCGCTGCTCTAAAGGTATACTGCTGATGCCGAGAGCTTTATTCTATAGCTTGTAATCCCGCTTCAATCGGCTCTTTTCCCCCCTTCTCTGTGTAAAGATAAGCCCAGCGTTTACGGCCTCCTAAACCCCCCCCCCCCCCCCCATACCAGCACCACCACCACCACCACCGCCAGCTCCACCACCATCCTCCACACCACCCTCCTCTGATTAATATGCAAAAGATAAGTGCTTGTCTGACAGAATTCATTCGTTTGACCTTCTTGGTTTTACGCTAAACTGCTGCAGCTGCCAGTTTCACTTCAAGTTTCCTACAGTTTCTGTGTTGTGCGCTAGGAGCGGCCTCGTTCCGTGTTCCTACAAAGACTTTCCGCTGTTTACACATCGATGTCGATGTAAATAAAGTCTCTCCAAGACACACATTTCTTTCGGATAATCTAAAACTCTCCAATCTTCTTTCGTTTTAAAATGAACGCCGCGTTTCTTTCTCTCCCTCTCCTTCCTCTTTATGTTTTGTCTTCGGACGTTTATTTGATTGGCTCGATTACTTAATTGTCCCTAATTGCTTAATTGCGATTTCAAATGAACAATGGTGGAGGTCAAAGCAGTGTGTTAATTGGAGCATCAATCACAGTGGCTGGGCTTTGAGTCCTGTCTCATTGTGATTGACAGCACATTAACGGACTGTTCTAGTGAGCCCCGGTCTTGACATTGCAGTGCTGCATGCCTGGTGTTGCTCGACACCCTCGCCCTCATCTGCTGCCCTTCACTAAGAAGTTTTCTCATGGAGTCTGTGACTATTTCAGAAACTAGAAGTTGTGGGCCCTGGTTGACAACAAAAACAATCACATCATTATACTGTCACATTTTCCGAGCCTTTCGTTGTAAAATAAGTTGAATGTTTTTTGTGTGGCTCCATTAAGTAAGAATGGCACATTTAAACATGTATATAACTTCAAATGTTAATTGAATGTTTCACAAAGGCAAGTTTCTTAGAAATAATAATAATAATAATAATAATAATAATAATAATAATAATTATTATTATTATTATTATTATTATTATTGCCAGGATAATTGCATAGAGACATGATTTGAGGACAAATGATATGTCCAAAGTCAACATGTACAATTTGATTGGTTATTGGTTCTTAATATTTGTATTGTTGTTGGTATATGTATATAATTATAAAGGATTACCTGACTGGCTGACTGACTGACTGGCTGGTTGGTTTACTAGTAAAATAGCTGGGTGACTGTCTTACCAGCTGGCTTACTGCCTTGAAAACCTCCTCCATGGTCCACTGCCTAATGGAGCTGGCTCTACCCCTC
>JAOPHQ010002916.1:45000-47500 GCA_030340625.1 Merluccius polli
ACATACTTGGTTTCAGTCCATATTGGAGACCTTGGCTGTATATTGTCTAGAGGGTCTATTATACACTCTATATAATACCAGTGCAACACAATGTCTCTTGTCTTTTGTGTTTTTTGATGCCTTATGTAAAACCTACGCATCAAACCGCACATACACATCTCTAGTCACGCATGCGGCGGCAGCAGTGCTTACCTTCGGCGCCGTGGGCCGTCTGAAGGACGTGTCGGAGGTTTTTGTCTCCGAAAAAGGTAAGCTGGCCAATAATCATCACCAGACGGCCCGGGCGTAAAAACGGCAACCGTTCTCCAACCGAAACTGCCGAGCTGCCCGTGAGCAAGGCACTAGTCTTCACCCGGTCACCTGCTCAGTGGCCGGCGGTAGAATCCCGCGGTGAGGCAGACGTTTCGATTCCAGGTGGTCGGTTGCATATAAATGAGGTGTTGGCTCGCTCGTGTTAAAAAATGCCCATGCAAAGCGTTCTTCATCCCGCAACAAACGCATGTGTGTGTGTGTGTGTGTGCCCTCAATGGAAACACGTGTTGGTTGTATTCGTCCCACACGTCAGGTTTAGACGCACAGCAGTCTGGCTGGTGCCGGGGCCAAGCCTGCCAGCTGTTGGCAAAGATGCCTCATCTGACCAGAATATGTAAGCAGAGAACGAGGGGGAGTACAAGCAGACACAAACACACACGAATAAAAGGAGCGGAAAGAGCGTCTGCCAACACGGCAGACACGAACTCAAATCACCGCCGGCAAAAAACGAACGGAAGTACACGATGAAGGAGGTATAAGAAATGAAGGACGAAAACTTGAGGAAACGACACGTCGGAGATGAATATCTCATTATCCCAATCGCCTTTGACTTTGACCACACACACACACACACACACACACACAACACGGCGTCTTTTCTCACCATGTTATCCGTATATTCCCCCCCCCACGCGCGGGCGCTCGCACGTGGGGAAAGCAATCCGCCGTCGGCGTCACTGACCTTCATCTCGGTGTGACAGTGACATTTCACAGTGGAGCCACTTACACACACCATAAAGAATAACCTTTATTACCCATTGACACACCACTCTCTGCACTCTTACCTGGGTGCAGGGGCGGGCCTTGCAGGTTGGAGACCCGCACACCCCTTGTATGAAATGTCACCGATTGTTACCGTGGACAAGTTATATGTGTTACGCTGGCTAGGTTAAATAGTACCTTAATAGCCTACAATTGTGCGTGTGTGTGTTTGCAGCAGGTGTGATTTTTTTTTGCTCAAATGTAAAATGTTTTATTTGACAAGGTACCACTTATAAGGTGTCTTCTATGTAATTTGCGGGAGAGTCAGGGCTAACTATGTGCTGTGCCTGCTTGTGTATCTGTGTATGTGTGCCTGTGTGTGTGTAATTCATCTATTCATGAGTATGTTAGCGTGTGTGTGTGTGTGTGTGTGTGTGTGTGTGTGTGTGTGTGTGTGTGTGTGCGTGTGTGTGCATGTGTTTGTGTGTGTGTGTGTGTGTGTGTGTATGTGTGTGTGTGTATGTGTGTGTGTGCATGTGGGCAAGTGTTTGTGTGTGTGTGTGTGTGCGTGCGTGCGTGATTGCATGCATGCGTGCAGGCTCCTGTGCCCGTGTGTATGTGTGTGCATATTTGACTTTGTGACAGCTGGCCCAGGGGTCAGCTCCCTGAATGTGCAGTTGTCGCTGTGCCAATTCAGCACAAGCTAAAGCCCAGTACAGCAGCGGTGCTGCCCAACACAATCAAGGCCAACTCCCACCGGTGGTCGCCAAGTCTGCATTTCAGCAGGAGAACTCTCACTGCGACACAGAGGAGTGACATTGAATGGGAACTTTTTCTACACTCCTCCCAAGACATAATCATATTTCCGTATTTTAGCTGACATGTTGAAACCAAAAATAGACACAAAGTCCTTTATATAAGTTTTTCTTGAAAAAAAAAAAGAGAAAACGAGCCCTTTACGAATGGTCTCCTTAATGACATTGTATAATCAGCAGTATGGTGCATTTGTAGAAGAGAAATTCAGTACATCCCCTAACCTAATTTATATATATTTATATATAAAAACTTAGCTAATAAATCAAAAGAATTGTTAGAAAATGTCAAACTGTCAATTCATTTTGACAGTTTCATGTTCACAAGGCTCACATATAAAAGACATCCATTAAGAATAAATGAACTCCAACATGTTCCAAGTGGCGGTACATTCGGCTGGCAGGTGTACCACACACAGATTCGGGGTGGCGTTTTTTTTTCAGACCTAGGAAGTGCCATACGTCTTAGCGCTCCTCCTGCACCCCAATTAACCTTTCCCCCATGGCGGTGGCGGTGGCGGTGGCGTTGGTAGGTGGGTGCGGTTTGGTTTGGGCTCTCAGCTGGAGGTACACAGAGCCAGGGGGTCCGGCTGAGCGGCGCGCGGCGCTAAGTATCCTAGCTAATTAGAAGCCTGAGAGCGCCGCCGTTTATGCCGCCACACGCGCTTCCTCTC